>VYZP01027280.1:17516-102904 GCA_013400635.1 Hypocryptadius cinnamomeus
CTGGAAAACTGGACCAGAGATACAAAAGGATATACTCAGGAGTCTGAGACCTGGGAAAACTGATTGTGCCTCAGGACATCACCTCAAGATAGTCACATTTAGAACAGCTCTCTACCAAATTGAGTCTCCCACAGCCTGGCAGGTAAAGCTGTTTCTCGGCAGGGATGCAGTTAATCAATCATCCATTCATCCTTTAGTCATGGTTTTGATTACCTGCAGCCATTTCCTATATTGACAAAATATGCTATAGCTCAGCAACTCCAGGAAAAAAAAAAAAAAATAAAGGCCTGATCCCATACCCAGCCTTAAGGTGCTTATTTCTCTTTTCTGAGCTCCCTATGGGTCACATCCTATACAAAATGCCTCTCTTACAAGGTTTGGTGATTAAACTCTGTTTGCTTCCTCCATACAGTTCACCACCCACATGTGAAAGTTCTCTTAGGGCTGCTCTTTGCTTAGTTGAAAAATAAATGTATGCAAAAAGAAAAAGACAGCAACAAACTGAAGACAAGTTAAAAAAAACAAAAAAAACAAAAAAAACCCAANAATAGGGGACACTAGGTGGTAAATCCACTGCTATTTCGAGGCTACATAGACACACGCTCAGGAGTTAGTAGGCATGATAGCAAGGTGCAGGAGGTAATGCCCTCCCAGTGATTTAAACAGGGCCAAGCTAAAATGCCTGCTGACAATTCGTTCCACATGAGTGTACTGCCTAACTGTCAGAGGGAATTCAGCCCCAAAAGACTTGGGGACAAAATTCCAAGCTCCTCACTAACAAGAGTGTATCAGAAAATCAAAAATCAATACACCAGATAGGCAGCTTTATCACAACCCAGCGAAACAATTCCACTCCACTGAGAAATGGAAGCACCCCACTTTACATCAAGCACAAGCCACTTGGCTGTGCAAGCAATAATTGCTCTTGAGCAACTGCTGGCTTTTCTATTACAGAAGCAGCAAGAATAGGAAACTTATATTCAAAATGAGAGCATTAAGGAGGTGCAAGCCAGTCCAGATTTTGGTTTGCCAAGATGTTTTTTGGCACTTAATCACCCCAGTAGTTGGGCTAGCCAAATGTTCTTCATTCCCTGACCAACTCAGCACTCAGAGAGGGGTGAAGAAGGAAGGACAGACAATAGTAGAGAAGAAAGTGTCCCTCACGTAATAAATCAGGAGAATTGCTGATAGAGTTGGATAGAAATCTCAGTCACTACCTTTTGAGGGGGACAAAAAGCAAACTAAGAAAAATGTCCAAAAGCTGCAATTTTCTTCCCAACCTTGTTTTTGGGCATGCCTGATGAAAAGTCAAGGAAAAAGAGAAGGAGCTGAACTGATACAGAACAGTGGGGCTATCAGAGTATGAATTTGACCTCACTGTAATGCTACAGTGAAAGTTTTTTAATTAGGAGACAGATGTAAGGTGGTTTTACCATTTTTACACACATATACCTTACAGAATCATTATTGCTTTATTACAGCCTAAAACCAAAAAGGAGTATTTTACCCTTCCAGACATTACAGCATTTTACAGAACATTATACGTTTCTATTTTTTTCCTGAAGAAATTTCATATTTTCCACCTTCCTTTTTTACCTTGAAACAGCCAAAATATGGTTCAGCATTGCCACTGGCAGACAGTTTTAAGTTTGGGACAGGGATAGGTTGAGTGTTAATCAGAAGTCCCTTACATTGCACATCATCCAGGTGAAATACAATCCCCTGGCTACAGGAAAAAGCTTGTTTTCCTCCTACAGCCCTTTCACCTGCAAGCTCAGGCTTTCCATCACTACCTGACGCAAGAGAAAGCAAGATGCTGCAGGGTGTCCCTCACACAGCCTGAAAGAGCAGGGGCTCCATTACAGGATCTCAAAGCTTCCAGAGATCCCAGTACTCCCCCACTGTCACCCTACAAGGCCAGGGATCTGTAGTTTGCAGAGCTGAGCTGGAGGTGGAGCTGATCAATTGACACAGCACCACTCCCCAGCTGACAGATGGCTTCCCACAGAAAATCTGCTCCGAGTTTACCAATGCTGGGACAAGTATTGCCTCCTCCTCCTGCATGTTTAACCCTTCAAATAAGAAGGCTGGATTGCACACAGTGAAGGTACAAACACACTCACCATGAAGCCTTCTCTTGCAGACTAGTGGCTAGCGAGTTCCCAGGTGGATGGAAGAGGGCTTGCAGAGGTAGGGCAAGGTTTAGAGTACTATCGCCAACACTTCTAAGTTCTTCAGACTTGCAGATAGGCCAGGTCTGACCCTCACCTCACTGAAGATGTGAGCCCTTGGCAAGGCTACAGGTGACTCTCCCAGGAGCCCTCCTCCAGCTGCACCATTTGAAACCAATCACTGCCATTTAATGAGCCATTTACCTCGATGTGGCAGGAGAGGTCCTCAGGGAGCTTTTCTCACAAGTTCCTTCCTAACAGGCACTCTAGATTCCCCAGGCAAGCAAAAACAATTGCTGCCTTAAAAACAGGATCTTACAATCCGGAACAAAACTTCTTCTCAGCACGGGGCAGACTGGGGAACATCCACAAAGCAGGGGAATGCAAGATCCCCAAAAACAGTTGCAGTGGTCCACTCATGCTGAGGAACTGGCCAGCCTTCCACTGAGCCATGGTACTGACTGCTGACTCGGCGAGTGAGGAGATCAGCATGCTGTGTTCCCTCTGAGCAGCCCACCTGAATGTAATCTGGTTCTGTGCTCCACACACTGCTGGCTCGTCCATGAACACATTTTTGCTAGGGCTGGCAAGCTCCTTTAGCTTCAGTCGAAGTGCCAGACCCCACAAAGGCAAGATGTGTCAAGTTATGCACAAGGAATTCGAGTAAGGAGCAAGTCCAGAGCACTTGTTTGCTTCCAGGATTTTGAGAAATATACCATGTCATTGCAAAATGCCCTGCTCTGCTGTCTCCACACAGCTGCAGGACAAATACAATTTGTACTGCCAGGCTAGTAGCCCCTTTTTATTAGGCTTTTGGGAACATCTGTATATTTAACCCCATTTGCTGCTTCATTAGGCTTCCTATGCAGCCATAATTTAACAACTGGGGTCTGCCCTTCCTCTCCAGCTCACAGAGGGGATCCAATCAGATCCTAATGACTCAGGCCACTATCACTTTCCAAAGCCCTCTTCTCATTTCCTGATTTAGAAGAGAAGCTGTTCATGTGTCTTTAGCAGAGTCTTGATTTGCAAAATTACTCTATGACCAACAGCCAAACCACACAGGGCTGCCTCTTGTTTAGATTTCAGTCCTGTCTACCACACAATTTGGAGGGGGTAAAAAGGAGTGAGCAAGCACCAAATAACTTCTGGGAAAACACAGGCTTTCATTTGCCTACCTATGTATTTCTTTTCTTCAAAACTGAGACACCACTGTGTACCTATTTGTCACAGTCCTGGTGGGATACTTGATTCACTGGGAGTTTTACTGCTCATGATGGAAAATGCCACTACAGTTCAACGTCTTATAATTTAGTTTCCTATATGTCTGAGTCCCGTTTGTTATAACATATCTGACAGGAAATCAGGATCTTTGTTGCTTAAGTGTTCATTTACTTCTGTTTTTCTTACCACAAATCCATTACTGCCTCAGGCTAGCCTACAGTCAGGATACTCTGTCTGTTTGTTTTTTTCTCTCCAAATTTAATTTTTTTATTTAGTTTTCAACAACTCAATACAATAAAACTCTGGCTTTTATATTACATGTTGCATCATGCAGTGTGAGTGCTTTCTTGAATGCTCGCAGTAGGGACTATGAGAACATGGTAACACTACAGACCTAATATTATGTCCTCCTGGTGGAACTGGCATCTAAAACAGAATCTCTGCTTCTCACACACATATACACACTCACACTTCCACAAATACATTCATAGCAAAACCTACTCAATGTAAAGTTGGAGCACGTTGAATTGTGTCATTTCCTAATGACTCTGCCTAGTTTATACTATTTAATAAGATTTCAAAATTTTCCTGTTTGACTGAAATAGGTTCCCTGGGTTACTAATGATTTTGACTTGCATAGCACATGACCTCCTGCAATCCTTTTCCCAAGTTCTGATTCACTGAGGAGTGGAACGCTCTTAGTGAAAATCCTCCAAGCTGCCCTGGGAACATGCTATCAGTGGGAAGTTCAAATTTCTTAGATGAACAAATGTGGCTTATATAACCATATCATTTATCAGTTCCCTCCCTTGTTCTTGCAATAATTACTGAACATACTAGACTTATTTGACAGAGGGATACATAGCTCAGAGTTGATGGTTACAGGAATTGGTGGATGAGTGATAGCAAGAGACCCCATTCAATGTCGCCAGTGATGGAAAGACAGGATACACTGTGATTAATTAGGAGAATGGTTGTCGACTCTCTAGGTCTTCTCTGGAAACCACAATCCCTGATGGCTACTAATTGCAATGAAGAATCTAGAATTGTTAGCACAGTTCAATTGTTACTCTCGTAAATGATAACAAATATACTAAATTCACATGTATAATGACATTACCCACACATAAAAGTTTCATCATACATACAGATCCCAGTCATGGATCGGACATTAATCTCTCTGTAGCAGTGGAAACAGATCTGCTGCAGAGCCCTAACCCAGGGGCAACAGTCCAAGTGCTCCAGCACCAAGGAGTTCCTGAGAGCTGCAACAAAAAGGTCTCCAATTAAAGATGACTCAAGGGCTGAAAACAGCTAAGTGATTTCCACTTTCTACTTAAGGGTCTGCAGAAATAATTTGCTCAAAAGACTGCAACAGAAGAAACACAAGATAACCTAGATTCTGTAATCTTGATCTTGGTGTTGTTCCACTCTATACCACATGCAGTTAATAAAAAAGATGAAGGAGTCAAAAATACCAGAGCCAATGTCTGACATATACAATTCAGAGAAATTCAGTTGTTTGGCTAAAGAGAGGGTATAAAATTTGTGACTTTTATGGACAGTGACTGGTAAAAGCAGGCTAATATATGGTGGTATGTTGTACCAGCTTCTTAGAGCATCATGCATGGATGCCAGCATTTTTCCACAGAGGAGAAACACTAGTTAGCAAGCTGCCAGGATAAACAGTTTTCCCACCAGGATTGTTACATTTCCATTTTCACCTCTGTAGGTGTGTATTTCCTTGTTTGATGAAAGTACAAGGATGGATTAGAGCACTGGCCACGCTGAGTAGAGTCCACCCCCCAGGTGATGTTATACCATGTGGGCCATTCGGGCAGCCCAGGACCAGTTTCCCTGTCCCAACCCAGAGACTCCCACTAGGCTGCCTTAATATCTTGACATTGCCAGCCCAAACCAAATGAAAGTCAGACTGCCCCATTACTCATCCATCTGATTACATCATGGTGTTTGCTTGGCTCTTCTTTTCTGGCTGTCTTACCCTCCAGACTAAGGGCTGAATTTTGACTGTAAGCTGAATGGGATGTCATTTGGTATATCCTTATTAATCAAGAGCAGCCATAAAACCATCCAGCACTTTAAAAAAAGTCCAGTCACAGTATTTGGCAAGATGTCATTGAATATATTTCTCAAATCAACTATCCTGGGTGAAATACTATTTCTTTTTTATAATTTCTAAATTAACTGCTCTCCCATTTCATCAAGTATACCTTTGGTCTCTTATTATGAGCAAACCTTCATATGAGCTGAATCTCCAAAGGTTCACAGAGTCAATTTACATAAGTCCTGGAAGTTCAGCATTTCATCCAATGCCCCCTGAGCCTCTCAGGAGCTTAAGATCTCTTCTCACTATGGTCCAGCTGAGGACAGGTCAGAGTGTGTCTGTTAAGTGCCTCTATTTCTCTTCTCTCATAAAGTAGTGATACCCCCTATCTCTCAAATTTTGCCTTGCTTATTTAATTTCATTATTAACCTTCTGCAGACTAAGCTGTTAGTTGTTTTCTCTGTCCAAAGAGATGGCACCTGCAGTCCTAATGATGCCAAGGTCTAGTCAGCCTTTATGGGCAGAGTGAAGTTGGCTGTGCCTATGCTCTAAGATGGACAGCTGAAGTAAGGCAGTCAGTTTAAAGTAATATTGTACCAGGATTTAATCTTTTCTCACAGGCTGGTATTATAAACGTGTTTAGAGAAATTTTAACACATCCATATAATTTTCATACCCTTTGGATTGGAGCTGGCTTGCCTTAGAGTACACATGAGCAAGCAGCTGCACGCAAAGTCTGTGTAGATGCGTGCCCTCTGCTTTCCTTAAGGCAAGGAGCAATAAAAGGCTTCAGCCTCATCCATCCTGGACAGCAGTAAATGGGCAATTCTGTTACTTGAGAAAAAAACCCCAAAACACTCAAGCCAGCAGAGCTCTCTAGCAAGTGGACAAAACCAAGAGCTGAAGTTTGACTAGATTGCGCAGACTCCAGATTTCCCACTACCTCATACATGGCTGCCTCTTCTCTAAGAGAGTCACAATTGATATTCTGAATATATCCCAAAGGAAAAATAAATTTAAAAAACAAAACAAAAACAAAACAAAACAAAAAACAACAACAACAAAAAAAAAAACAACGAGAGAGTGGAGAGAGAGAGAGTGGTAGGCACCGGTCCTGCCCCACCGCCCTGGTCCCAATTCGGCAGCCAAGTTCCCTTGGCAACAGCGCCAACGAAATGCCGCTGCGGCCGCAAGCTCCCGACCGCCGGCATCCCGCCGGGAGGCACCGCACCGCGCCCGCCAGCGCTGTGGCACGGCACGGCCCGGCCCGGCCCGGCCCGGCACGGCACGGCCCGGCAAAAATGAAAAAAAAATCAAAACTGCGAAGACTGGGGCTGGGCGTCACTACCCAAATCACAGTGCGGGGCTCATCCGCCGGCAGCCTGCTGGGACTGCAGAGATGCTCGAGAAGGGGAGCGGGACTGAGGGGACACTCGGAAAGAAAGGAGCCCACCTTTTCTCCTCCTGAGCCTGGCAGTGAGCATTCACCATTTCATACTCACAGCTTGCTGAGACAGTGAGTATCCACAATTCCCTCCACCACACCTTCCAGATCAGATTCCATCACTTTGGAAAGGAGGTGCTGCTTGCTCAGAGTACAATTCCTTGTTGCCTTGAGCTCTCCCAAACCTGACTCAGCTCACTTCAACCTGTGTTTTACAGCAAGGGCTGGGACAGGAGGAATGCCAAATCATTGTTCTGTATTCCAGGCAAGAAGGCAGCTCTGTGTGGTTTTATTTTAAGAGGGATTTTACCCCCCACCTTATAATGAAGAACAGTACCCTGGTCCATTTTTGTTTGGACATGGTGCTGGCAAGCAGCTGTCTCATTAGCACAGAATGTGTACGTCTGCACCAGGCAACAGGAGGCACAGAAACCATGCACTGGCCCTAAGGCATCTGTTCATCAGCACTGCATGGAAGCTCCAGCTCGTGTCCAGTAGAGTTGCCAAATCAGGAGAGCTAACTAGTTCAAATCCCAGCCTGCACCATTCTGGTGACCCTTATTCTGCTATTACATCTAGCTGGGGACTCTTCAAGTTTGAGGAGAAGATGGATTCCTGACCCATTGGACCAGGCCTCTAGATTAAGCCCCTGCTTTGGAAAGCTACTGTATCAGTGAAGTGTGTTGTGAGAGTCCTTGGCTGAAACAACAAGGATTTCAATATGCTTGAAGACCTGATCCCCATTAGAGCTTGCTTTGGCCATAGTTACTTACCTCTCGTGTTCCAGGATGAATGAAAATTGCACCTACCTTCCCTACCCAGCTCTCCTTCCTAATCAACCAGGGAGGAGTGCCCCTGTTGGGAAGCTGCTGTCAAGTCTGTCTTGCTTATCGAATTGATTCACAAAGTTTTAAATGATCATTGATTCTCCTCATCCCCAATGCAAACTCTGAGACCAATGGAGTTATTTACACAGATATTAGATAGGAAAGAAGCTCCCTTCTCAAATCTTCTCTTCTTCTTCAAATCTATTAAGTCTCAAAAACTCAATAGGAGGTTTTCTACAGCTCTACAGATAAAACCACTCACAAATACATGAAGTCTCCTGCATGCACAGATGCCCATCCAAACATATGCAGCATCTTCTGCCAAATCCACAGCTGCTACATTTTTTTTTTTCTATGATTTTTGTTTGGGATCATAGCTCTTCCATTCCTTTTCTTTGCCCTGATGATTAATAGTTGTTTTTCACGGCTCTTGTTGTTATGAGACTGAGGCACAAATTGTGGCAAACTCCCTATTGATAGAACAGCCATTTCTGAACTCCAAGGAATTGGAAATTGTTCTTGGTAAAAGACTGCAGACCACAGGAGACTTGTAGAGCTAGAGCCTGAAATCATCCCCACCATTCCTGAAGTACTTAATATTCACAGCTGCAACAGTGATTGGTGCTGTAAGGACCATTATATCCACTTCCATGATCTAAGCACACAAACATTTACACTCCTCAGGATTCGATGAAGAGGATCTGAAAGTGGGAATTGGTCTGTCTGACTTTCCAAGTTTCAGTTTTGTGTATTTTTTTGCTTGGATGATGAAAGTCAAGAAGCCCATTTCCAGTCAGCTTAACTCTGTGCCGAAGCACACGTAACTGAATTCAGGTTCTTTCTATACTTACCTGCACATTAATATATATCTATATATTCAATATGCCCTTGACATAACTTAAAAGCAGCAGCATAATAAATAAGATACTTTTTGTACTTGAATTCAAATTTTTCTATCTATATTAGGCTTTGTACCTTTTTAAACAAAACCTGAGGCCGGGACTGAGCTGCCATATCTTTTTCAAGATCACACACGCACATGAGACACTGAGATTTCTGTCAAGGATCGACACAGCAGAGAAAGGGAATGATAGAGCAGCATAAGTATTTGCCTCTGCTGGTCATTAATAATAAGAGTAACAAAAGCATCTAAGAGAATAAAAGCCAGAGATGTGTTAGGTATAGAAATAGCTCTTTGACTGACTCAAAGGCAAAGCTGGTGCATCTTGTTTTCCTGCTTCTCCTTGGCTGTCCTCTTTCTTAACCACATGCTCTGGCACGATGGGGGAGTGGGAAGTAGATGGAAGCATCAGCAGGGGCTACAGCAAGCAGGGGAGAAACGAGCTATTCAGTCTGAACACTGCCTGGCCAGGGCCTGTGACAAAAGATAAACAAATGACCATATGAGGGGAGAAAACAAAAAGTCGTGTGCAGCACTGCACTGGCTGCAAGGGAAGAACCATAGGCTGTGGTGTTTGGTCTTTCCTTCCACTTTGTATCATTCCAAGTCATTCTCTGTCTTCCTGCACTCCTGGTTTCTCACTGCATGCAGATGTGTGTGTACATAGACATGTACATGTCCATGTGTACAAAGGCAATTACTTGCAAGATGTCTCAAAACAGGTAAAGTGTCTCATCTCCAGTATGCCAGCTACACTCCAATGCAGGCTGGCAGCACCTGGATTAGCATCTGACAATGATCCCTATGAAATCAGGCGATGGTGCAGCCCAGACTTACTGAAGAGCAGTGTCTGCATCACCACACATGCATTCAGAGGTAATTAAGCCTCTGGTTCGTGTTCTCAGGGAGAAGCCAGGGTTTACACAGGCTGCTTCACTACACCGCCCTGGCCACAGCCCAGAGGAAGACAGATGCCTTCAAATCATGGGTGAAAACACTCAAGATACAGTTTTAACAGACTTCATTCCTTCTGACAAAATACAGTCCTTCAGGACTCACCTTCCATGGAGGCAAGTAGCCATGTAAATAATATACATCAAGAAGATCTGAGTTTAAAAAAAAAAAAAAAAAAAAAACAAAAATGAAAAAAAAATCAAAATTGTCTTTTCTTTAGGTAGGTCATAAAAGGGAATATTTGTGGGAAGGGTTTAGCCACAGGAAGGTTTATTTCAGGGTGCAGCCAAGCAATTCTGAAAGCCGATAAAAAGACATCACTCTGGTCATCTAGCTTCAAGATAATTTTTTTTTGCTAGTAGGAAGTGTTTTTTCTCTTTTTTATATAAAACTTCTGAATATCTCCTCCTGAGAAGCACTGAGATGAAAAAAATTTCCTTCAAGAGTGGTGGCTAGTGCAAGGAGCTCAACCTTTTCATTATCTCAGTGCCTTCAGGATGTGTACATTCCTACACTAGGCATTTGTCTGCACTGCGTAGGAGCCTGCAGCAGTAGCTGAGCACCCTTTATCTCACAGGACATTCTCATCTTCTGTGTGCTAAGAGTATGCTAAGAGTAGAAGGAGCAGAGTTGAAGAATGATGTACATTTATTATCGTGGTGTTGGTGCTCTTCAAGGCATGCAGCCTTGCAGACTGGGCAAGCTCAGTGAATGAAGCACACTGTATGGAAAACATCAACCCAGCTTTCTACAGCTCATTTGGTGTCCAACTGCTCTTGTTATGTCACCCAGCAGTTTCTAAGGGCTGACAGTAGATCGCTGTGCTTTTGTTCCTCAGGCTAATCCCACTAACTTCATAGTGCTATCATACTCTCTAAATGGAAGTGAAAATATGGTCAGGCTCCCTGTGCATTCTGCACTAGGCTATGGACAAACCTCTCTATCCATCAGTGGAAAAACATGGCCTTTCCTACTGAATCTCTCTTTATACTGTAACTCTAGGATATCCAAGGAATAAAAAGTAAGCAATATTTCTACATATTTTTATGCTTTACAATGTACATATTCCATTCCTATATAAAGTGCTGAGGATGCTAAATCAAGGCTTGTTCATTCCCCTTCAGCTATCTTTGGGGGGGTGATTTGCACAGCCCACTGGTAATTTGTGTGTTTCATTGCTATGCATCAATTGTTGGGTCCCCAGAAGATTTTCATTTCACTCCATAAGCACCAGCATGTCTGTTGAAACAGAGATTAATCATACAAGCCCTCCCAGTCTTGGACTCAATCCTTTTCAGGGCAGTTTGCTTCCTTACACAAGGTCAGTTGTGTATCTTGGACTTGGACAAAGAAAGTACTCAGTTTTCTGGGAACTCTGACAGCAGCATTTTAACAGGGTACAGTGATGCACTGCAAGTTTACAGTCTAAACTTAACATGAACAGCATTTCAGACAGAAGTGTCAGAAGGACTTTAAGCAGGCTGATCATAATCCTTCCTGCTGGGATATGGACATATCACCATTGATGGTGAATCTTGGCAGGGGATTTTTCAGGACTGCAAGTGGGCAACATTTTCCATCCTACAGCTTCCAGCAAACCACCTCCTCAGAGTTTATCAGTTATCTTGCAGTCTTTATGGACTCAAAAGGCAGATTATTGCCTCTTGAGGTGTCAAGAGCTTTTGCTACAGCTTCTGGGTTTCCCTGAAATGCCCTCTTCTAGGTATTGATTGAGCTAGGTATTACAACTGAAAAGATTTTCATTTAGCAAATTTTTCTTTGCACTGCTCACAGTGCAGAGGGAATACATTAAGTGAGATCTCTTTGCTCACCCATTTTTGCATAAGCTTGTTCTAAGTGCGCTATGCAATTGCTTTAATTCCCCAGCAACAGCCTCCTCACATTTTCAGACCTCTCAAAACCATGTTTATATTGTATAATGCCACATCCCTACCTCAGAAATGCCAGAGCTAACCTGAACAACCTAGAAAGACCATAAAGCACCATAAGCAACACCTTGCAGAATTACTACCTTGGGTCCTTGAAGCTGCAGAGTGGTTTCAGTATAATCCCTGAGCTAAATTTGTTATGATACAATTGTACCATTCCTCAAGGTAGCCTGTTGGGTGCTATCTAAAGGTCCACACATGATGCCATGTAGCAATGATCTTCTCAAGACTCACTCCCTTCCTGCAGTGTCTAGGCACCCCAACATCTCACAGTGCTTCCCACCACAGCTGCCATGTCAGACTTACTCTTGCTGCCTGCTCCTCAGGCTCCCTTTGCCCCCAGCACGTCAGCAGAGGTGCTTTCCACTCCCAGGACCCAGGAAACACTTTAACCTCTCTCCTTGGACCCTTCTCCTGTACCCTCAGCCCCACAGGGTCCCTCCACACCAGCTCCCCTCCCACCCTCTTGGTACAGCACAGTCACAACCACGCTGGGACTGGGGCAGCAGGAGGTGAGGCCAAAAGGCCAGCAGACGGTGGGTTCAGGTCCACACGCATCCCGATGAAGGATCCAGCTTTGTTTCCATGGCAACGCACAGAGCCAGGCAGCACGGTCCCTTCCCGCAGCGCCACGCTCGACACCGCTCAATGCTCCCGCTGCCCTCCGCGGCCGGGGCCGCCAGCAGTGACCCTCTGTGCACCTTCCAAAGCCCGGCAGATTAGGGCTCACAGATTTCCCACCCACGACGTGCCAGCCAGAAAGAGGCAAATAAAGATGTGCCAACTAATAGCAGTGACAGAAATAACACCTCCCATCGCAGCTGAGCTGTAAACCCCTTAGAACAGCATTACAGGGAAATGCGTTTTCTTTCCTAGAAGCCGGCAAGCATAAGCAATGGAATGCAGTTCAGGGAATTAAAACAAGAGTTTTTTTAATACGTGCAGGTAGCACACAGCCAAACAGCCCACATTCCCCTCATCTATGCCAAATGCTACTCGCAAAGTCACCCAACTCCACCTTTCAGAGCAGGTAGCCCCACAGAGCACACCTTCCCATGGGACAGCACTAAGACTCTTTCCAAACAAAGGTATCACCAGGCTGCTCTGCTTGGCCCCCACAGCAGGAAGGGAAAACACCAGAGAACAGTTGGGACACTGGGCCTGGGAGCTTGCACCCTCCACAGCACCTCTCCAAGGAGAGGCATGTTAGACATGGCCAGGTGTTTCTTCAGGCCTTCTGCAGTCAGAAAATCTACTTTCCAGTTTAGAACTGAATCACAAGCAGGACTGCTCAAGATTTCTCTGCCATTTCTACTACATTCTCATCTTGTCTGATGAGAAACGGTTGGGAAAATTAATCCAAATTAACTTAAGTTATGAGTTTAGCATGAATTCATTAAATCACATTAGTCTTGAATGGACACAGTTCTTCCAAATTAAAGCAACCCTTAGAAGAAAATGGAACTAAACTGAATTAAGGTCCTTTTAAATCCAAAGAGCAGAGTGCCTACATGGGGTTTGATATCATTAAGAAACAGCAGTCTGGGAGGGATGTCCCAGCCCTGGTTTCCCAGAGTCTTTCTATATTACTCTTTTCAAGAACCAATAATGTTCTCACTGGAGGGAAGTTAGGTTTCTCACTTTCCCATGTGATTTGAAAGTTGCTGTGCTGATGACTTTCTCCTGAAGCCCTTTCCTAGGCAGTCAATACCTTCACCAGTAGCTCTTTACCTTGAAGAGCACTATTGCTACCAGGGTATTTTCACCTCACTCTTGTTTCAGTGGAGGACAGCCTTTTCTGTTTTCTCAGACGGCATTTTGCCAGGTTAGACAAGTTACACTGTCTTACTCTCTTCCTGTAAAATGTGTTCTTCCCTCTCTCTACCAACCAGATACTTTTCTGGCTCCACTTTGCTTTAATTGGAATAACTGGAATTATACACAGAATTATACACAGAGGAAATTACAGTAGAGACTTTTATAATGATACTGACACTTCCCTGCCTTGGCAGGGAATATCCTGTCTGGCACCTAGGAATATAATTGCCTTTTATGCTGATGTCTCATATTGAAGACTCAGTTATCACATCAGTAAATAATACTCCCACTTTTTGTCTTTTTCATTTGCTTATAACTGATAATCCTATTGTTTCTAGGATCAATTAGCAGGAGTAACAAAGAATCTCTCCATACAGACTAGCAGACTGTGCAAAGTCATCCAGACCAGTTAGAAGAAATAGAAATATGTTAGTGTTGCACTCTCCAAACAATTCTGCTGCTCAAGTCCTTAAGATCTAGTGTGGGTCCTACCCAAAGCAAGGCTCCACAACAGGCACTGCAGTCACATGTCTATCTGCATGGTCCCTGACCTCACACTGGTGCATTTCAGCCTTCTTCTACATTGTGGTCTTCAAGAATGTCCAGTAGTTCCTGTTTGTTCCCTGTTACACTCTGTGTGGATCACACTACACTACTCACTCCCACGTGTGCACAAATGTCCTTATGGACATGATCTCTCACACTTCTAGGCCATAAACCAGAGCCAAACATTTGGAAACTTTTGCAACTCTGTTTTTTAGAAAGTTTCAGTTTAGCCACGTTACATCTTTCTAAGATGGAAAGAGGGAGCTGGGGAAACAGGTTGGAAACAGGTAATTAATGGAAGTGAGAAAATCAGGTCTGCCATTCAGACAAACACTCCCCACTGAAGGACACAAGCACATTTACAGCAAGTGTCACATGAATACAGCCAGCTAAAAAAGAAACAGTCTTCATACAATAAATGTCCAATCTTTCCTTTTACTACAGGAAATCATTGCACTGATCAGCAGAAAGAGGCAAAGAGGAAAATTATTAGGTTATGATTCAACATTCCATTATTGCCATTCAAGATGGTGTTTACCAAGGACTAGGTTACTTTGCAGAAAAGTACAACTTTTGTCCTGGTAATTTAGGTTCTTTAAAAATATTAATTCACTTTTTTAATGCAAAATTACTTAAGCCTAGCTTGTCTGTGTTTGTTTGCTGTCAGTGCTCCCATATAGGAGTTTTATCTGCATATTCATGTATGGAAATTTGCAAAAACTTGCAGTGTACATCTACCATGCTCATATGCAAGTATTCAAGACAGGAGTGCTTGTGTGCTCATTCAACAAGGGAATAGAAACAATACCAAATAGATCTCTCTGACCAACCATAATTAAGTAAAGCAGCCTGTATCAATCCATAGAGTAAATATTTTCCAAGAAGTTCACTAAGTAAATTCAAATAAATTTGAGGAAATTATGATCTGCACAATTGATATTCTGTGAGTAGAAAAAGCAGCTAAATTCACTGAATAAATTACGTGTTGTGAATTGGTCCCCCAGCTCAGCAATTACTGTGGCTGGATTACTAGAATTGATGGATAATTTAGCATCAATAATACTACTTTATTTTCTAGGTACTGCTCAACATCAATTAAAAGACAGATTTTTGTTTAATTTTCTTTGTTTGATTTTTTTTTTTTTTGTGGGTTTAGGGAGTTGTTGTTTGATTTGGTTTGGTTTATTTCTATATTTTACAGAGGAGGAAAATAAAGAAACAACCTTTCTGGTGTCAGTGTGTGTCAAAGTTCCCAGTGTGCACCAGCTCACTGGAGGAAATACAGCCCACATCCCTGAACAGCCAGCTGGATCCTCCTTCCAGCAACAGCAGAAGAACTAATTAGGACATGATCCCTCACACACATCCCTTGTCCCTCTGTATGAGAAGATGGCTGCATTTGAGATGCAGGGAGAGCAGGGATCCTGTTAGCTTAAAGCAACAGGCAAGAGTTCCTGCTTGAAAGTGTCTCACTACATTTAATGGACTATTGAGCACTAGATTTGCTCTTTTAGAACAGGTCCTTTGGGAAAATCCATTATTAATTGTGATCTCTTCTGTAGTGTCCCCGAACTGTGATGCCCAGAAAACACTGCTCCAGTCTGAGGGGTAAATTAGTTAATTCATCAACTAGAAATTATATTGAAATCAGTCTGTTACCACGAAATAATTTGGGAAGCAAGCTGCAGGGTCTCCCGCTGAAACACCTCATTCACACAGAACTGCCTCAGGAACAAGAGCAAACGCTGTTGCAGGAAGGCAAAGGGTTTAGCAAGTCTGAGCTGCCGCTGCCTCCTGGGGATTTTCCTGGAGCTGGGGTGAGACACTGGCCCAAGCCAGGGCAAGTGGGAGGGCAGCTGCAGGGCAGCCTTCTCTTGTGATGCGCCTGGGATGGTAACTAAGAAAAAAATTCTGTGCTGCAAAAAATCATCAGTTTGGCACCTCGCAGAACTATTCTGGTTAAAATGAACAAGGCAATTTCCTGATAACTTCACTAAGCCCTCCCCGTTCTGATGTAAAGCCACGGGTTAGTGCTCGTCCATTCCTCCCTTCCCCAGGTGCTGTGCTGCTGCCACACGCGAGATTAACAAGGAGGTTATATTTAAACTTCCAAGAGGAGCTGCTGTGCGATTATGGGTCTATTTAAAATCCTCCGGGCAGCTGCAGTACATAATAACAAGTCAGCGGGAGGGAGGGAGGGAGAGAGTGGAAGGAGAAGAGGGAAGGGAGGGGGGGCAGGAAAACATCACGGATTGTCCCTGAAAAATTGATTGCCAGAAATGGCAAGGGGTGCAGCCACGTTAGACTGCCCCCCGCGGGGAACGAAAGGGAGAGGGGGACACGCGAGAGGGGTGGCAGCGGCAGGGGGATTGGAGAGACCGGCATGGAAAGCTGCCAGACCCGAAACCTCACTGCCTCGGGCAAGGACGTCATTCCCTTAAACCCACTCCGCTGGCTCTGGAGGGCTCTGTCACACGCCACTGGGTGCCCGTCCAGGCTTCCTCAGATCACAGGCGTTTGAATGAGTAAATAGCTATTATTAGACTTCTCCTGCCTGCCCACGCACACACCTCAGCCTTAGGCCGGCATAAAACTACCCCCAAGAAAAACACCACTTTTACCTACTCCAAAGGGCTTTACCCAGCCCTGAGTTCTTCTACAGCACTTGGAAATGTGTTCCCCTGCCAAAATTGCAACTAAAGGAGGAGTGCTTCCTCATGACACCAGAGCTGGGGCTCGGCTCTTCCTGCCTCACCATGAATCACATTTTCTGGGATTTATTCCCCAACCCTCTCACCAGCTGACTCCACTATCTTCTGTGATCAGGGAATGGGCAAAATGGGCTAAGGCCCCCAGGTGATCACTGACACAGTTCTCAGCTTGCAGTGATACCAGAGCTCAGTGACATCATGTCTGGTGAGGTTCCACAGGTGGGCATGGGGCAGGTGCGATGGCAGCAGCAGTGGCCAGGCAGATGAGCACCATGCACAGCACTGTAAGAGGCTGTGCGGGTGGCACCAGCCCTGAACTGAGGAAAGGGGCCCTCGGTGGTCCGTATCACTGAAGGATGAAGACTAATTCATTCTTCTTTGCAGGGGTGAGACCTTTGAGCCACAGGTGTGTTTCAGATAAGTTCCACGCCATCACACAGTTTCATGTCTAATGATTTCCCTTTGGTGGTATCACAGCCTCCTGCCTGCCTTCTCCTAACCAGCTGAATTTCCATGTCCTTTCAAAGACTTGCTGCAATCCAGCCAAGATGACTGCGTTTCATTGCTGACTGGAGCCTTTGCGATGCAGTCTATAAAACACTTTGGGAGCTTTCCAGAGGAAAGATGCTCAAGAAACATCACTCATAGCAGTCCACACACATTCACTGACACTGTCCTATGTGACCCTTTCCTACTCTTCTTTCTTCCCCATCCTCCCATCCCTACACAAGCATTTTCAGTACTGGAGGTTGTTGGTATCAGGCAGGGAAAGAGTGTCTCTCCAGAACGAGATTTGCCTCAATTTCCATCAGCAACACAGAAGAAGGGAAAAAAATGTCCAAATTAAGCTGCTTGATTACTGAAATTAATCTTGTCACTTAGCATCCCTGTTCCACAGAATGGGGCCTTTGATTAGCCTCCTTGTTTCAGAATATTACAAGCAGACGTTTATGAAGCAGAAGGCAATTCCTCTGCAGGGGGAGAGGGGCAGCTGATTCCAAAGGGAAGGCTGCTCTATGGATAAGAGATGCCCACAGCTTTGCCTGCATCCCTGGCAAGTGAGGAGATGCTGCTCTGACAACACAATCACGGCCCCCAAGGATTCTCCAAGATCCTCTCCCCAACATATGACTAAGGACCGTCCTGTTATTACTGTCATAGGCTTGGTATTTATAAGGCTGACAGCTCTTGCAGCAAGTTATCTCTTGTTATTACCATCATCCTGAGAGCCCTCAAAGGTTGTGAGGTGCTGTGTCCCCCTGTCAGGCTCCCTCAGCATGCCAAGGAAACACAGAAGGATGGGGAGCATTTTCCAAGGCAGCCAATGGAGCAGTGGACCTGCACATGGGACCTTCAACACCCACATGTCTCTGCTTCCTCTCCACCTCCACGCAGCATCACCTCTGTGTGACCGTGCTGTCACAGGCAACTTTGTGCTTTTCCACTCCATAGGACACGTGCTCAGAAGCCAGTACCTCTCTGTAGGGAGGGGCTGCCCTTGCTGACCTGATGCAGCGTGCCGTACTGGCTGCGATGGCAGAAGGGAGAGCGCCGAGAGACCAGTGGGGGGACCCAAGGATGCTCTTGCAGCTCCCTGGGAATTTAAGATTGATACACCTTAATACAGGCTCCTAGGAGGTAACATCTAGCAGCTCCAAGGTCCAAAACTGGCACTGCTGGTACAGAAGAGGGATGAGAAAGGGTAGAAGGTTGCCTCTTGTGGCTTGCTCTGACTCTGTCTCCACCAACCAAAAGGTTTTTGGACATCGTTACTGGCATAGGGATATACTCAGCAGCATTCCAAGCAAATTACTGACAAATTTTAGTGTAGGCTAAACTGATTGCTGGGTTTCAAGCTACACTGGTCAGAGTCAGCCAGCATTGAAAGGCTGTAAAATCAAAGATCAATCTTTATGCTATCTTCCTTTCCATTACTGTGCAAGGGATGTTTCTGGTATGCAAGGGATGCTATGCAAGGGATATTTAGGTAGGCAGACCTAACAATCCCAGTATTACTATTAAAATTGCTGTATTGCAGCCTCCATGTACTGAACCACAGTGCCAGTGCTCCATCCTGCAGGAGAAACACAGATCAGAGGGAACAAGAGAGTGAGGCCTGCATAAGCTTTATGTAATTTTTTTTACAGGCTGTTGTTCCAAAGAGTGGCAAAACTTGGCTGCTATCTAACCACTCTCACCGGAGGGCCTCAAACTACTTTCCAAACATTAGCTAAACAACTTTCACAGTAGCCCAAATCCTGAAAGGACCTGCTTGCACTGACCAGTGAAGTCAACCTTGCCCAGCCTATGGGAAGCTATCATTACCTTCTCTGTTCTACAGATGGGGAAACTGAGGCATGGGGAACCAAAGTGATTCAGAGAAGGTCATGAAGATAAGCCAAGAGCAGAAGAGAGCTTTTCTTGGTTTGGGTCTTCCTTAGCCCTCTGTTTCCCCATTCTTTGCAATACACTCAGAATCACCGAATCAGTTAGGTTGGCAAAGATCTCTGAGATCATAAAGTTCAATCTATGAAACACCACTTCATCAACCAGCCCATGGCACTGAGTGCCACATCCAGTCTTTCCTTAAACACCTCCAGGGAAAGTGACTCCATCACCTCTCTGGGCAGCCCATTCCAATGCCCAATCACCCTTTCTGTTTAGAAATTCCTCCTAATGTCCAACCTAAACCTCCTCAGCACAACTTGAGACTATGTCCTCTCATCCTGTCACTGGATGCTTGGGAGAAGAGGCCAACCCACACCTGGCTACAACCTCCTTTCAGGCAGCTGTAGAGAGTGATAAGGTCCTCCCTGAGCCTCTTTTTCTCCAGGCAAACAACCCCAATTCCCTCAGCCATGCTGCATAGGACTTGCCCTCTCCCCCTTCACCAGCTTTGCCACCCTTCTCTGTCAAAAGTCATTCCTGTACTGAGGGGCCCAGAACTGGACACAGCACTCAAGGTGCAGCCTCACCTCTGCCGAGTACAGGGGAACAATCACCCCCCTTGTCCTGCTGGCCACACTAATCCTGATACAAGCCAGGATGCCATTGGCCTTCTTGGCCACCTGAGCACATGCTGGCTCATTTTCAACGTGCTGTTGACCAGCACCCCCAGGTCCTTTTCTGCTGGGCTGCTTTCCAGCCATTCTGCCTCCAGACTTTAGTGTTGCCTGAGGCTTCCAAACTGCATTCAGCAGCCTACATATAACAGCAGATCAAAGATTCTAGAGTTGGTCAAATTTATATGAACCTCCAAAACTATTCTGAGGGGCCCAGATGGAGGTGGGGGGGACAAGTGTGTAGCAAGCTCTAATTTTAGCTGATTTGTGCTTGCTCGTCCTTTCCTCCCCCAGGGCAGCAGGTAGGGTGCACAGACTGAATGAGAAACCGTGCTCTAGTGAGGCATCTACAGGTTTGGTGGGGTTTTGTTTGTGGGTTTGCTGTTTCCTGGGTACCAGGGCTGTGTGAAGCATTGAAATTCCACCCTGAGCAGCAGTGAGCAGCAGAACTTGTTTCCATAGCACTGCCATGGAAACAGCACTCTGAGAATCTGTGCCTTCAGGCCCCTCTGCGGCTGAAGCATCTCACTGCTCCTCCCCAGCACCCACCTCCACACTACAAGCCCCCAGACCTCCTGGTGTGCCTCTGGTGATTAAAGGGTGCGGTACACAAGAAAATCAGGGCCTCCTGTTTGGCCTCTTACTGAATTATAATGTGTAAAAGTATCCTTTGAAGATAAATACTAAAAGCATGCTTCTTTCTCCCTCTTCCATGCATAAAAGTAGAAAAAGCTACAGTTAAAATTCGAGTTGAATTGCACCAGTAAAATTTCACCTGGTAATATATTAAGGTGAAAACACAGTAATCTCATGCAATGGGCTCTTTTATCTTCCGTTGTCTGCCAGGAACACCAGCTTCCAAAAGCGAAGGATTTAATTAACTGTTAGAATGTAGAACAGGATCCCCTTAATCTTCTCCTCTGGTTTGGGGTTTCTTTTTGCTTCCCATCCCATGGTTCATACTAAAAAATGCTCATGGCACAGGCTCCATAAAATGGAGGGATAAATCAAACAATGGATGTATGCAAGACACGTGTTATTTCCTCCCTGCATCCACTGAGTGCCTGAGGAAGCGCACACCACAACGCGCATGCTGCTGGTATTTGAGCATCTCAAAGACATACAGCCTATGAGTGTTAGAAGCCTTCTCCACTGGCTGGAAGACCACAGATCCACCTAGCACCTTGATAAGTCAGTCCTTAAAAGGCTTGGGAATCATGAGGAGCTTTAGTTGTAGTGCTTAGACCCCCTATCCCAGGAATGGGACAGGAAAACAGTCTGAATTTCAGAGGCACACCACCAGAGAAGCAAGCGAGAGTCAGGATCAAACTGACAGGCAGTAAAATGCTAAAACTTCTTCTTACTAACCTCCATCAGGGGTCCTGAGGAAGGGATCATATGCAGAGCAAGAGAGAAATCTAGCCTTTGCTCTACCAACACCCTGGTCTCTGCCACAGCTATGGAAAAAGACTGTGTTACCAGGATAGACCAGAAAATTTTGTTCCAAGTGGGTTGGAAATCAACCACAACCAATGATACAAAGATGCTTTATATACTGTAAAAAATGGCAGTTGACATCTGACATGCATGGAGCAAAGTAGGGCCCCAGATGGGAAAAGGATTGGTTTTAACTGGCTTAGCTCAGAGGTCATCAAGGGCACAGACCCTCACCTCTTCCTTTCCCAAGCAGGTATCAGAATAACAGGAACCAACAAATATCAACATAATACCAAATTTTGCATATTTATAACCTGTCCACTGCCTACTCAAAGAAGTACATTGAGTTACCCTCTGAGGCAACCTGTGCTATCACGTGAACCAGCTCTTCTCCATGTGCAGAGCAGCGTTGAGTCTATCAGTCACATCGTGACCAGGGTCGCACCTCTCACCTGCTGTGACTGTAACTCATCTGAAGCCTTGCTGAGCAAAATGACTGATTTGCTGCATTCCCATGTGGAATGTGAAGATTGCCTGTCTTCCGTTATATGTGCTCACCTGACCTGACAGTCTCCTACAACAGAGTATTTTCCTCTGCTGCCAAGCCCACCCCTAGCTCTTCTTCTCCAGCACGTGAATAAAATCATTTCATGAAGAAAGGAAGCTTCTCAGACTGCAAATACTTTGAGATTTTTGGTTTGCCTTACTTGTCCCTTTATATAACTAACCACAAATCCCAAGTCACTTTGACCTCAGTTTTTGATTCTAGTTTTCTGTTGAACAAAAAGCCTGCAGGAGGCATCTCACCCTGTAGATGCCATGCTGTGATTTAAAAGAGCTTAATACAGATCAAACTATAACCCACATCCCCTTCACTGTGTTCTTTATTATTTTAATGAGGTTTTCAACCCATCTGTTAAATCATGGATGAAGAAAACTAGCAGTTACATGTAAAAATCCATGCAAACTACTTACAATTCATGCCTACTAAGCTGGCCTATAGTCAGATGTTACTAAGTAAGTCAGGTGTACGGTGTCTGGAAAAACAAATTTCGTATGCATGATCACCTACTTAGCTGGAGTGTCTTCTAATAAGGTTAACTCGAGGAAGTGAGAATAATAGCTTAGGACAAGTACATACTGAATTGTTTTATTTTTGTGTTGGTTGTTGCGCTGCTTTTTCCAGGCAGCAAGGGGACAGTTTTCCTTGTACCACTAACTCTTTCACTTGACATGGCCTACATTTTACATTTTTGGTATGCGTGTGAAAAGCTCTGACAGCCTCTTCAATATCGCCACTCTTCTGAGTTCAGGATAAAACCTCTCTGGCCCCTCTCAAGTTCCTTTTAAATCCCTAAATTACCTTCATATAATCTTCAGTTTCTCATCTTGTATTCACTGGACATCTTGCACAGAAGTGCTCTCAAGACCTGGGCTGTTGGAACTAAACGAGGCACTGAAATTTCTTACAAAGTTGTGGTAATTTCTCCTTGTCTCGGGCAGTATTGGCAACACTGTGATCTACCTGCATTAACAAATCTTCACAGTATGTAATTTGCACTTCATTGGTACTGGTTCCTCACAAAGATCTGGTAATGGCTTTATAGAGTTTAAATGCAGCTCAAAATTTCCACTGTCTCGGAATTCTTCTCCTCACAGTAGCAAGAACTGATCTATTTTTAAACATTTATTTACTCTTTAAGATCGTATGTGTCCAGCTTTACACGCTTCATCACCTGATGATTTCCAGAGGAATAAAATCTTTATTTACTCTCCACTTACAACCAAAAGGGAATTTTCTAGGGTTATGAATCATGGACTGACTTGACTCCTACCACTCTACCCTATAGCTAGGCAGCTTCCCTCACCCCAGGAAAGTACCCTCAAATGGTTCCTTGGAGAGAAGGGTTAGCTGGTTTTGATCCTTACGTACCATTCCTTCTTAAGTTTGTTAGGCTTTTAGCCATACTTTCAATTCAGCCACTTCCCTTCAAAAGACCAACCATTCCCATACATCCTAAACTTCCCTGCTTTATCACTTCCTTCCATTATTTTTACTTTTAAAGCTAAGTCATTTTTTCTGGCATCAGACTAACAGACTCCTGTGCAAGTTCACTTCAAGAAGTATCCCGCTTCCTTTGATGCCAACAACAAAATCATCTTCTATTGCAGAACTGTTCTTTGCAGCTACAAAGAAATGCCCAGTTTTAATGATGATGAGGGCATCTTCATTACTATATTGGGACTGGCTTTGCAAAGAAAGCACAGCGCTGCAGTTCTTACAGCCTTTTCTCAAATGTCGGCACTGTCTTGGTTATTGCTGTTTGCTGCAACATTAGCACATCTCTGTGTCATTTTTGGTGGACGCTGACTTAGAAAAGGGAAGGTGGCCAAATAGCTTTTTGCAGATTTCTTCTTTTGCAGCATATCAGGTTCCTTACCAAACCCAAGCTTTCACTGGACTCAGTGATTTCTCCCATCAGGAAATTCAGAATACTTTTCCAAGGGGTACCACAGAAAATCATGTGCTCACGTTCTCTCTCTGGTCACACTCACTGAGTTTTGTTGCCTCCTAGTACCATCTAGTCTTCCATGAGGGACTGGTTTAACACCTCAGAATTGCCAGATATGGAGGACTTTGTCCTTTCCACTTTTACAAGCCCTCTTGAGTTTTTTGTCTTCTTTTTTTACTGTGGTTGAAAACCACAGGATGAATTTACACTAATTCCAGGATCATGGAATTTATGCACTCCCATTCCAAATGAAAGCTTATATGGACAAAAACCCCTGAGAAAAGCCTATGCTTCCAGCTACCCATGCTTTTCATTTTGCTTGCAGGCTTAGGGTCAGTTACCATGCATGTGTTCCCTTGCATCACCCACACTTCCAAAGAGACTCAGCTATGGCAAGGTTTTTGTCTGTTCTGTTCTTCTACTCAACCTGGTTTTTTATCTCATTTTACTCCTGGTGCTATGTATTTTCCAATATTCACTCAGGGTCAAGGAGCCACCTTCATCCAGCATCCATTCACAGGTTGCTTCACAGGAGTAAGGGAAGCATCCCTATAACACAACAGCTCGCTACAGCTGGGTCATGCCAAAGCATCCTGGAGAATGTGTCCTCTGTGCAAGGGCTTGCTCAGGCAGCTCAGAAATGACTAAGCAGGCAAAAGCCTACTAAAACGAAGCACACACTGCAAATCAACATTACCCTTATGTGTGGGATTTGACCACACACAGTTTGGTTTAGAATACATTTCTGGTGATGGACAAACCTTTCTGGAACAGTCTGGTGATTGCTCTGTTTTTCAAGGGCTTCTGGTCATGCAGAAACAAAAAGAGGCACTACTGGGGAGTGACTAGCCATCCTCATTACAAACTGCAAGCAGATTTAGCCACCCCGACACACCTTCAGGATGGACTCCCTCTAATAGGCATGTCCAGCTCCGTTATTTTATCAGCCATGCTCCTCACAGAGTTTTCACTTCTGCACCCCAATAATCCCTGGATATTATCCATAGCAGTGTATTTTGGACTGGCATTGCTTTGCAGGATGACCAAGAAGATCTGCAGAGGTCACTTGGCTCACAAATTGCAGATTAGTACAATTACAAAAGGTAAATTATAAGCATCCTGGATAATCATCATACAGAGTCCAAGCAAGGCACCTCTCCTACCCACTGTGCTACCCACCAGGGCTTGGAGAGAAGAACACAGACCTGTATGGGGAAAGGCTCTGACTCTTTCATAGCTGTGGTTTAGATATACCAGGCCCTGGACAGCAGCATGCTGTATAAAAGTCAAAAAGCTCAATTTTTTTTATCTAGAGCTTCCTGGAGATATATTTGCATTCAGAAGTGTGCAGACACGACATCTTGGGCCTGCCCAAGCTCCCACTTAACGCAACAGAATAGGATGTTACGCAAGAAGTCGGCACTGAGCACCGAGCACCGCCCCTCTCCACAGAACACGTGCATGTCCTCAGAATGGAAACCTCTTGCTTCTCAGCCTGTCCTGCCCCCCCATCCCATCTGCCTTCCCCAGATTTCTGACAGCTTCGGCTCGATGTCCCTTCACTGTTCCTAGTAAACACAGCCTTTCCTCTCCTTGGTATTGCTGTTACAGACTGTATCACCCTGCTCTTACAAGTCCCCACTGCCACAACTCCCTTCTCTGCCCCTACAAACCCCACAGGCCACCACTGCCTCTCAGAAGAAGGGACATGTGTCCTCAGCAAGTGGGTGCAATGGAGACAGAGATGGGTCGGATAAGTCCCACACCACAGAGGGGACTCCCGGAGGAGAAAGAAGCACCAGAGGAATCATACATAAAAATTTCTTGCCTCTCTCCTCCATCCTCTATGATTTCTGTAGGGAGGTAGCTCTTCTCATTTGCCCCATCCCACCCTATACCCTGCACCTAAATATGTCTTCAGGATGGGGAAGCATCTGTGCAGTGGGTGGTGATGCGGGGGTGCAGCCAATAAGGCTGCAGCCTAAAAGGACTGAAAGAGAGATTTGATAGCGATAGAACCTGCATGCTTTGAGCTTTTGCTGAGAAGGAAGGCACCAGAGCAGCTTGAGGGGCATGGCAGAAGTGGCTTTTGTCTGAAGGGGTGTATTGGGTCTGAATGAGACAGAGTTCATTCCTGCCTTAGCAGCCCTCACAGTGCTCTGCTTTGCACTGGTAGCTGGAAGGGTGCTGATAATTGTGCTGCGTACCTTGAGCTGGCAAGAACACAGAATTGCTGTTCTGTTTGGAGCCAGAGAGCAGAAAGTTCTCCCACTAACATGTATAAAAAAATCAAATATTTGAGAAAACTTACAGAAGATAAATACTTGAAAAACTCCAGTTTGGGAGATTGCATTTTTAGCTTGTCACCTACTCAGCTGGCAGCCGAGGGATCTGAAGAGCTGCACAGACTCTCTGCAGACCAACCAACCTGCCTCATTTCCATCCACAGTTGTGACAGGCCTGACACATTCACAGTGGACTTTCCATACCATAGAATCAACAATTTCCAGCAGAAAATTGTTCCGCTGGAAAACTTTCAGGTAGTTCTACTACACATTTAGAAATGTTTTGTATATACCAGTATGTTGGGCATATATTAATATGCTATCCACATTCTATAATCTCCAGATCCTTCAAGTGCCTGTCTGTAAAGAAAAGGTAGAATATGCCCCTTAAAATGCCAATCACAGTTAAAATGACGAATGATCAGCACAAGGTTTTGCAAGAGAAGCCCATAGGTGGACTCTAATTTTCATTCTTGCTCTGATCGTATGGCTGACTGCAAAGCAGCTTCTGCCATGCTTGTGAAGAGCCTCACTGGAGTCCATAAGGATCTGCTGACAAGCTGCAGACATAGGCATTATATCAGCACACAGAACCCAAGTGTGCCATCCCTGTATGTTTTCTGTCACACAGAAAAGTATGGATATTTTGCCCGTGCATACTGGATTGCACACTCCACTTCATCTTTTTTGAAAGCTCTCCTCAACCCCATAAGATCTCTCCTGTGGGAATCGGTGGCTGGAAAAAGTAAAAATTTGTTTCCTTTAAATGCTATAGTTCTGCTTTTCCTAGAGGCAGCTGCAATTCTTTCTCTGTGATCTGAAATTGCAGCAATAATTATATTTCCTACTTTGTTCACTGTAGTTGACTGTTTTGGCAGTCATCCTGTAGCAGTAATCCACACATAAAGAGTCATCTTGCATTTTTCAATCCAATTTAAAGGGAATTGTTTCTCAAGGAAAGCAAGAGGGTGAAAATGTTCCCCTCTGGCAAAAATTTCAAGCATTTTGGTATTACATGTGAGAATTTTACCTACCTGTCTTATTCATTGTTGCATTTTACAAGCACTAATTTAAATTCTTTGCACTTCTAGGAAGGCCTGAGACTTTCTTCATGTGCTTTTTTGCTTAGTACTCCCATGTTTCTCCCAGACATTCAGAAAGAGAACTTCAGTTCCCTCTTTCCAGATGATGCTCAGAGCACCAAGTGCTCTCGTTTTGTTCTTATTTTCTTCTGAGGCTATTTGTTCATTCTAGAACAGGGGAAAGGATGCCACAGAAATTAAGGCAAGGGTGCATTAGGAGGCAAGGGAATCATTATTTATTCTTGCCATCAGCTCATACATTTGTTTTGATTTACACCAGTTGCCCCAAAGTTTTCCTTCTAATTTTTCTCTGAAATACCCAGAAGCCTTTAATAATGGCATTTACATGTATAATGTAGCATTATTAATGGTAAACAAAGCCTTTGAAGTCTCCTCCATTCTGCATACCATTTCAGAACAAATTATTTTCACAGTAACCTCTGCCAGGTGCAAACACACACACACACACACATACACACACACACACACACACACACTTTGCTGCTATTTTATTAATTTCAGATACTTTTTCCTTTTTCCCACACATTTTCAATCGTAATATTCTATAATTGATAAGAGCAGCACAAGAATGAAGGTGCTGTACCAGAAACAGTATGGTCAGGGCAGAATAAGTAAGTTGACTAGATATTCAACCTTTAAATCCAACAGGATTTATCAGACAGGACAAGCACCTGAAATAATAGAATAGCAGTACAAGAAAGAAAAGTTTCAGGATATCTTTGAACAACTAGAAGAAGAGAGTAGTGAAAGTTCAGGAAGGAGAATTGTTGTTTGGGAAGCATCCTGCCTCCCATCCCAGTACATCTTAGGTTTTCAGCCAGCTTACACCACCAAAACCTGCACATCATCTGACGAAGCTTCAGACACATCTGTTGCAAACACAGGAACTCTTAGGAGCTTTGTTCTTTTTTTTTTAATTGTTGTTTTAATGGGCTTTTCCATCTTCCAGGCATGCAATGATTTAGGCGTCAATTGTTTCCACAAGACCTCTGCTGCATCCATCCCTGTGACCCAGCTGCTGCTCTGCTCAGCAAGCCAAACTCACTCCAAGCCCTGTCCCACACATTGTTCTCTGCTCCTGAGGCCTGTTTGAGCATCCCTGTGCAGCTAGGCAGGTGGGCTGATGGAAAGCCCAGGACACTCCTACAGCAGTTACTCTGCATGCTGCAGCTTCCCAGGGGTACAATAACTGCTCCCAGCCACTAAAATCCCACCTGCTCAGCACTTCAGCCCAAAATCTTGCTGTGTGCTTCCTAGAGGAATATAGGAAAGGGAGAAAAACCTAATAGATCAATGCCAATTGAAAAAAACTGAAATCAGAGGGGGAAAAAAGAGTCACAAAGAGCTTTCGTACCGTACAAGAAATCCTAAAAATTTTCATCATCTTACACTCATGGATCATCTCTGGGGCATCTCAGTGTCACTTCATGGCATCCCACTGAAGCATTGGCAGGACAGGGTTTGAAGGACCCCCTCACAACAAGGCCATCACCAGCAGTAGATCTGCTTAGCTGTAGCTGACTCAAGGTCCTTTCTCCAACACTGTACTACCTTGCTATTGAAATATTTTTCCTGTTGTCCAAGGACCTACCATGGCCTTCCATGACACTCTGGCACTACCAAGGACAGATTAGCTTCATCATCTTCATAACTACCCTTCAATCAGGGATGGATACCTGCACCTCTTACTCACATCTCAGAGGGCAGAGCCAAAAACAGTCCCTCAGGACAGCACAGGGCATGTTTTGTCTGTGTCAGGGCCAACTCAGAGATTGCAAGTAATTCCCACAGGCTATAGATCTTCTCATTTCCAGTGGAGAGTCTCTATGAAATACCTTCCCGCAGAGAGATGCAGAACAGGCAAAAAAAGGTATGAGGATGGATGACACAACTGAAAAAGTCCTCCAGATATTCAACTAAATAAATTACTGTTCTCCTGAAGAAAAGTGATAGTAAGGACTTCTAAGGTCAGGGGCTGGATAGAGAAGGTGAAGAATGAAAAACTGTTAGGCTATTTTTTTTTCCTGTCAAAGAAAGAGGGGATATCAAAATGAGAATACCAAGGAGCAAGCTTCCAACAAAGAACTTCTTCACCCTATGAGCAGTTAAGTGATGAAACTCCTTTGTCTCTTGGATGCTAAAAACATGCCTGGGCCCACAAATTACAAGAATTTTCATGTTGGTAAGGGTATGGAAGAAAAACCCATCAAGCACTACTAAATGCAGAGCCATGCTGACTATCTTAGAGACTTCCAAGTCATAACTCATGGGATGTTTGGAGAATATTCTGAGGAAGTATCTCTAATTGATCCTCTATCAATTGCTGTTCCATGCAAAATCCTGGACTAAATTACCTTTTGATATGAACAAGTTTACACATCATTACAAAAACGTTTCTAAAATAACATTTAAAATTACTGGACAACTTTTAAGTCTATCAGGACAGTGTAGCAAAGCTCCTATCACTATCAGTCAAACCAATATACAAGTTCACTCACCTCTTTTTATTTAAACACTGCATCATCAAACAGAAAGAAGGTTTTTGGCTTCCTGGAGAAAAGGCAGGACATTACCACTGTCCCATGGCAGCCAAACATGCAGAGAACCTGGGTTTGAGCCCAAGGACTTCAGCCATGGAACATCACTCTGCTTTGCTCTTCACTTCACAGCCAACTGCCCCCAGCTTCAAAGCATCTTTTATGAAAAACAGCAATGCTGTACCATGGCTAGGACAGAACATGCTCTGAGGCCAATCACTTTCTCAACCTACATTTGTACCTTCATCTCTGCTCCAAATGCTCACTATTATTTTTGTCCACCCCTGATTTTCTACCCTCTGCTATATGTAAAATTCCCAAAATAATCCACAGGGTTAAAAACTGGTCTTGGGATAGTAGCCCATTTGGCCAGGGGCAGAAAGAACAAGAAAACCTCATCACCTTTTCATTTCTACCCTGATGGTCGAAAATGCTGGATTGTACTGCTCTGCCACATATCACCTCACACTGTCAGGATGACACTCCTCTGGGACAGCAGATCTACTCCCAGCTCCTGACAATACTCAGCCACCCAGACCTGCCCGATATGGGCATGCCTCAATTTCTGCAAATTTCTAGTGCTGCCTGTGCCAGCTCTTTTCCTACTCCCTTGGGTCAGAAGCATAGCCTAGGGAAGACAGTTTGGCTGGGGGCATCCATGTGTCAGACTACTCCAGCTGCCACAGGGGCCCTGGGAGTCTGTCAGCAGCCAGAATAAATTGAGGTGGGTCTGACTCATGCCAAATCCAAAGCCAGCAAGGGGAATATACAGGTGCAGGAGTGGTAAAAAGCCAATTGCCTGCTTCAGCACACTGTCACATACCAGGTACAGCTCAGTGTATCCAGGGGACAAGATCCAGCAATCACAATTCCCCAGTGAGACAAATCACTGCTATGGTCCTCCAGCTGCAGGTGCCTGCCCCATGGAGGAAGGGACCTTGGGGAGTCAAGGCTGTCCGACAGATCTGTGCATGCTAGCACATTTACACTCACCCTAGGTTTATTACACTAGCTTTTCTAGTCCTAAGATATATTTTAAGCTAAGCAGCCCTCACCTCAGCACCCAGCTCCACACAGCCCTGGCAGCAGCCAGGCAAAGATGTGGCAATGGTGTACTAAGCAGGGAATGAGCACGCCACGGTCACACGCTGCTGTCCCCTGCTAACCTCACCACCTTTACACCTTCCTACCCTTCCTCGCCCTGATCCTGATTCTGCAGCAGGTTCATTGTGGAGCACAAAGTTGGTCCAAGCCAAGCTGGCACAGGCTTCAGAGGAATTAATTTAGACGGGTAAAGTCTGATCCCTTTCAGGGAGCGTGCAAAAGAAGAGGCAGCGCTCAGCACTTTAGACATCAAGGGAGAGTAAGAGAGAAAGAGATGAGAGAAAGCCTCGCATAGAAAAGGCAGCAGGAAAAATGTCCTAATTTGGAGAGACAGGGCTCATTGCCATGGCAACCCAGAATCGCCCCAGAGAGGCCAAATACGACTTTATATGTGGTGTTAAACGATTCAACCATTAAGAGAAAATACTAAGGGGAAAAAATAATGGGACTGTGGAAGGGAAAGTATTTGGCAACAAAGAGCTTTCCTCTGGGGTACTCTGGAAACAGAAGTGAACCTTTTGAGTCTTAAGTTGTATTTTTTCCCCCATCCTTAGGTGCAGACACATTTTTGTGCACTTGCTTGTTTGGGGAGAATGAGTCACTCCTTGCTGCCTGCACTGCCTTCCCTCCCCAGCCTGGTGCTCATCAGCAGTGGAGCCAGATCCTGCCTACTGGGCAACAGAGGGAGAAAAGGCAACTGGAACCCCTGTTCCTTTCTTAAAGTCCCCTATCAAGACCTCCCAGGACAAGGCAGAAGCTGGCAACACGTGGCAAATCACATGGGGACATTGCAGGGTGGCAGCACATCTCACCAAAGAAGCAGCAAAACGATACACGGTGGCAGTGACCACCAGGAGCTCCAGCCTCTGGTCCGTAGCCTTGAGAAAGCACATATGGGATGCTTGTAAGAGATCTGGGATTGCTGAGCACATCTGCCCATGGGCTAAGTGAGAGAAGCAGCAGGAGTGATATGTTCACTATAAGTCACACAATGCACATACTGCTGGCTGAGAGAGGAAGATGAATCTCTGCAGTTGTCAATTAATTATCTGATCTCACCCTGAGCCCTTTCTATCTGCTTTAGTCTATGAATTACTTTGAATATCTTATCAAATTTCCTTATCCCACACCCTCACCTCCTTCCACCCTCACACTTGGGATATCCTTCCTCTTCACTGCTGCCCTTTGTCACACACCCCTATTCATCAGATCTCCCCATCTCTTTTCTTACCCCTGGCACAGTTCTGTTACATTTTCTCAGTCTTTATGCAAGGTCCCACCAAGTCTGCAGGGGCTACACCTCACAGGGTGCTGGAACATGGAGGTGGAGCAGTATGAAGAATAACAAGACCAGGTGAGTGGCAAAGAAAATATTTTACCTTCTAGAGGTTACCTCCTTGTAACTGAAAGTACTAATCCCTGTGGATGAGTCCCCAGAGGACCATCCCCTACAGATTCCTAAGTGCAAAGCAATAAATTGACTGTCAAGGCAAGATGCTCATCACTCATGTCTAACCTACTCATGTCACCTCATTTCCTTATCCAGTTTATTCATCAAATGCAGCAAAACATTTGGCCAAAAGGATTCTTTGAGAGCAGAGATGGATGCACTGTGGAGGACAGAACATGCTTCTGCATGAGCATGGTTACACAGAGACACAGCCACATGTCTCCTACGTGCTGTTACCCATTCCTATACTAAATCATTTCTTTCTGGCCACAGAAACCTAAACAAGCCAAGCAAGATAATCCTCTCCCTAGTATTTTAGTCTGGACTAGACCAGGAGAAGGAAAAATGGAAAAACTAAACTCACTCCACTATTACCAAACAAAAAAAAAGCCTTCAATGTATGATTCAAGAGACTTGTGTATTGTGTAGCAGCAGAACGGCATGAGCAGCTGGCTGGCTTCTGGCTCTCTGGCAGCACAAAATGCTTCCCCACAGCTTGTACTGTGTACTACTGAGTTTTATTATAGGCACACCTCAAGACATAGAGCAACAGACTGCAGGACCAGTACAGTGACCAGTGAGTGACATTGTCAGACAAAAACGTGGTCCTAAGCACAGCAAGAGACAAATATCACTCACAACCTCTCTTTCTCCTCCCAGTGGTCAGTATCATAGCATGGTTTTTGCCAGCCTCTGGTGAGAAAGCAGCCAGCTACACTTCAGTTTATAACAATTAAGCAGTTGAAACCTCAAATCCACATGTGCACATAAAATCTTCCAAGGGTGCTCAGACAAGGGCAGAGGAATCAAACAGAGAAAATGGCTGGGACAAGTCCCAGTGAAGATGAGCCCTGCGGTCTCACAGCAGGACATGGAGACAGCAAAGGTTAATGGCAGCATGGCTCATTGGGGGAAAATGGACCATGGGCACCAGCACAGCCTGGTGAGGTTTCCAGCCATTCCCTAAATGAAGCTGTTCCACCATCTGCAGGCGAGCACACTTTGGCATTAAACATTTTGCATGAAGGTCTATTTAATGGAGCACAAAGTGACTTATTAAATCCAAATTAAAGAACCAATTGACTATCAAAAAAATTAAATCTCTGGGTAGGCAATGGCTGTGTCAAACATTTGGATGTGCCTAAAACACATCAAAGCTAACCTCACAGTTACACAACAAAATAGAAGACAGCCACAAGGGTTTAGGGAGTCTCTCACATGACCAAAACTAACAGAAAGAGATGGCTGACTGGTTCATCCTCTGTCCAGCTCCACCTTATCTCCCTCCACTTCAGCAGTGCTGTCCCCTGCAGACATGCACATACTCCAAAACTTTGTCAGTGCCATTACTGACCATTTCAATGGCCAGACTGCAGCTGCAGAGATTAGCCCAGAGAGCCATGGAGGACTAACTGTTCAGAGGTACAGCCCAAGTTTGCTGGGCACTTCCCTGCCCTGCATTTCACCTCATAATACCGTTCAGATCTCCCCAACTCTCCCATTCCCAGGATTTCAGCCCATCCAGCACACTCCCTCATTTAGATCAAGGCAGCCATCTCATCTTCCCTTATTTTCATCACCAGGCTGGCCCCTCCTCAGCCCACCCAAGGCAGCCAGTGATTAGAGTATGCCTTGATCTCCAGCGCCAGGTGAGGAACTCAAACCACCACAGTTTGCTGTAGGCTTGCCACAAGGCTAAGAATAAAGCCAGTCAGAAAGCTCAGCCAGTCAAAAGGAAGGAAAAAAAGTGGGGCAGAAAACAGATGTCTGCTGGACAGTTATGAAGGAAAAAAGGCACAATTCACATTTTAAGTGCAAGTTTTAAGCCTGCATTGAGAATACAGTTAAAGGCACATGATTTTCTCTTCCACAGAGGATACTAACAGAATAATCCAATTACTGCTGCTGTCATCAGGCTAATTTCTTTTCTCAGGAGGTCTGTCGCGGGACAGAAATATTAAAATCTCCAAGCCTCGCGCCATGTTCCCCTTCTAAAGCTCACCGACAGGAGCATGCGACACTGAGCAAGCGCGTGTCCGTGTCCGTGTCCGTGCCTCCCGTGCTGCCGCAGCCCAGCGCGCAGCGTGAGTCACAGAGCGCACACATGTGCGCCCCGTGCGAGTGCGAACGAGCCCGGCCCCGAGAGCCAGCAGCGCCCGCAGCGCCCGAGCGCAGGGGCTGGACCACAGTGAGCCACCGTGGGAGCGCCCGGCAGCCGGGACAGAGCTGCGAGCGCGCTCGGGACACGCTGTGTGCGCTCGGGACACCCTGTGTGTGCTCGGGACACGCTGTATGTGCACACAGAACACGCTGTGTGCGCTCGGGACACGCTGTATGTACACACAGAACACGCTGTGTGCACTCAGGACACGCTGTATGTGCACACAGAACACGCTGTGTGCGCTCGGGACACGCTGTATGTGCACACAGAACACGCTGTGTGCNTTTTAAGTGCAAGTTTTAAGCCTGCATTGAGAATACAGTTAAAGGCACATGATTTTCTCTTCCACAGAGGATACTAACAGAATAATCCAATTACTGCTGCTGTCATCAGGCTAATTTCTTTTCTCAGGAGGTCTGTCGCGGGACAGAAATATTAAAATCTCCAAGCCTCGCGCCATGTTCCCCTTCTAAAGCTCACCGACAGGAGCATGCGACACTGAGCAAGCGCGTGTCCGTGTCCGTGTCCGTGCCTCCCGTGCTGCCGCAGCCCAGCGCGCAGCGTGAGTCACAGAGCGCACACATGTGCGCCCCGTGCGAGTGCGAACGAGCCCGGCCCCGAGAGCCAGCAGCGCCCGCAGCGCCCGCAGCGCCCGAGCGCAGGGGCTGGACCACAGTGAGCCACCGTGGGAGCGCCCGGCAGCCGGGACAGAGCTGCGAGCGCGCTCGGGACACGCTGTGTGCGCTCGGGACACCCTGTGTGTGCTCGGGACACGCTGTATGTGCACACAGAACACGCTGTGTGCGCTCGGGACACGCTGTATGTACACACAGAACACGCTGTGTGCACTCAGGACACGCTGTATGCAGACCANTACACACAGAACACGCTGTGTGCACTCAGGACACGCTGTATGTGCACTCAGAACACGCTGTGTGCGCTCAGGACACGCTGTATGTGCACACAGAACACGCTGTGTGCGCTCGGGACACGCTGTATGTGCACACAGGACACGCCGTGTGCAGCACGGGACATGCCGTGTGTGCAGAGGACACGCTGTGTGTGCACACAGGACACGCTGTGTGTGCTCGGGACACCCTGTGTGTGCTCGGGACACGCTGTATGTGCACACAGAACACGCTGTGTGTGCTCGAGACATGCTGTATGCACACACAGGACACACTGTGTGTGCTCAGGACACACTGTGTGCGGCACAGGACACCCTGTGTGCGCTCGGGACACCCTGGGTGTGCACACAGGACACGCTGTGTGTGGCACAGGACACGCTGTGTGTGCTCGGGACACCCTGTGTGTGCTCGGGACACCCTGGGTGTGCACACAGGACACGCCATGTGCGGCACGGGACACCCCATGTGTGCTTGGGACATGCCGTATGCGCTCGGGACACTCGTGCTGAAAGCTCAGCTCCCGAGACGCCCCAGCGCAGCGCCGTGCCCACCTTCTGTGTGCATTTTTAGCTTGTTTCCTTTAGGAAACAAGACTCCTGCAAACCTGGACAGGGGGTGTTTGTCAGGCCTCCCAGTAACTCTTGAACATGCTGGCCAATTTCCATCTGATTTGACAAAGGGGCAGAGGACTCAAGGAAAATTAAATTCTTGGAGTGCTCTACAAAATACAGCCTGCAACTGCATGCAGTCCCAAAGCCTTGGTGTGACCCCACAGCAGTGTGTATGATTCACCCACTCACAGTCAAAGGCTCGCTAGGCAATCAAATGGACTTCATCCTGAGCTGGCAGCATGCCTGTGGTGGACAGCCCCTATACACAGAAGCCTCAGGCCATCACAGTACAGCTCTCTCATAACTGCACCAGCCAGTGACTATAAAAGGCGCAGTGGAAACTGGGAGAAAAACAATAGGAGATCTGGGGAGAATGGTATTTTTGTAGGGAGGAGGTGTAGACAGGTCCTGAAAAATTGAAGCTGCTGTGGGTGCACACACTTATTTGGACTGGTCATCTCCTAGCTGATACAAGGCAGTGAGTGAAGAAATGAGACCCTTTTAATGCCCCTGGTCTTCACCATTGGGGGAAGGATGAGTCCAGCTCTTCTGAAATATATTCACTCAGCTCAAGTTCTCACCTCTGTGGACACTCTGGTGTCTACCATGGACTAAGCTCACATTACAGCATTAGTACATGATTCAGTTAAAGAGTCAATTAACTGTGAGATGTGAATCCAGTGAAAACAAGATTCATTCATTTGGGAGCTGACAAAATTACTTGTTCCATTGCCATTCCGCTCGCTGTCTTCTCAACAAGCTGTTCTAACGTTAGGTCATAAAATTCACTTTCAAGTGTGTCAAATAAGGGGAAAAATAAATAAAAGCCTCTAGCGTGCATTTGCAAAAGCAATGAGGGAGGGACTCAGAGTGTCCATTCAGAGATAGAACATGAAAGTCTCCAATTTCAGAAGATGGAGACACCCAGCATTTTCTCAAATGTAAGCTGCCTTAACCTGTCTCATGTTAGATGTTGAAAAAAAAGAAAGACCTATATTCACTGTTCACACTTAAAACACTCCAGCCTACTTCTCTGATTGCCATCGCTTCCTGGGAGGTGGGCAGAGCCCATTCAGATACCAGGTGTCCTGCGCCTTGCAGCTTGGCAGCCAGTGCCGCGTGGAAAAGGCGCTCCACTCCACCAGCCTCGGTGCCACCTGTTCCCAACCCTCCCACCGCCCACCCAGCCCTGCCATGTCGAGGAACAGCCTGAACCTGGCCCACAGCCCAGGCCATGAAGGAGCCCAAATGGCGCCAGGCAATTTGGAGACATGGAAAGCAGGCACTTCTGAGAGACACTCTCCCCATACACCGTTATCTGAAAAATACCCCACTAGCCAACAAGAGCCTCTCTCCACTTCCCAAGCAACTGGCTCCTTTGTTAAGAATTCACTGACCCCTCCTTTTTATCTACAGTGCTGTCAGAGAAGAATCTTTTTCATTACATTTCTCCTGAGCTCACAGGGTGGTTTGTGGGGCTTTTTTCAACAGTCTCTGGTAGATAACTAAAAGGTATTGGTAGCCATCTGCTCAGTGCATGCCCTGAAGGAAAGCATGTACTCTCCTTGCTCAAACTCCTTCCATACTGCACCAGAAACAGGACATTCTCTGCTCTTCACAAGTCTTTGTGAACTGGAAGCGATGGAAACACTTCATTTCCAATGGCAGGAGTCTCAGCAAGAAGAAGCCATCCCCTTCAGAGGGAAAGCTCGTTTACCTAAAGAGGGTCAGACCCACACATGGCCACCTGCAAGAAAAAACATTTCTGGCAATGATGATTTTATCTCACGCTGACCCCACCCAGGGTGCATGAACTCCACCTTCTGATCTGGCAGGCTTAAATAGAAGTTAAGAAAACAAAACCTTGCCAGATCTCTGACCTTTGATAAATGTGAAGAGCTGGTTAATGCAGCACACCAAATATTGAATCTTCAGCCTGAGTAGGTTTGTGTTGGAGGTAGCCCCTGTCAGCTGGGAGCAATGAACCATCACTGCACACCACTTCCTTGAGGCCAGCTCTGCCCCAGCTGAGGTGACACCACACACTGCCCCAGGCCAAGCCCCTGAGAGATCGGCAGCCTCATCCCTTAGCCCAGGGGAGTGACCAGCGACATGCAGAGCTGTAACAAATCATTCCCCAAGCTTTGCCTCCCCTTACCCACTCAGCCATGACATGGACACTAGTCTGCATGTTCGGCTGTGGTGAGAGGATCAGTGGCTTGTCAAGCTGGTGATGTGGAGAACAGTATTAACTGAGTAATTAAATCATTTCTGTAATTACTCTCACGCAGCTATAAATAATGTAAGCCCACACGTTCTCTCTGGAAGCCACAATAGCAAGAGAAGAGAGAGTGAGGGATGCTAATTAAAAAGAAGAAATAATAATAATAATACTTTACATTTATACAGCACTCTGCATTTTCAAAGCACAGTACAAACAAGAATTAAGAAATTGGTAGAGTGACAGACAGGAGAGAGGAAGGGAAGCAGGAGAAGGGAGAAGACAGGAATGAGGATAGGTACAGAGCAGGATTCGAGACCCAGCAGGGCTGCTGACTTGGTGTATGCTCAGCCCAACCCCGTGGCAGGGCCACTGGCTCCTCACCGCCCAGCTCAGTGCTGCTGCAGGAGCCGGGCGGGCAAGGACACAGCTCTGCCTCTGCAGAGAGCGAGTGAGCCGAAGCGGGAGCGAGGACACAGCGCTGCGCTGCGGGACTCACACGTGGAGGAGCTGGCAGCTCCATCATGGAGCTGATCCCCTCCAGCACAGAGGCCTGACAGTGACTGTGCTGGCCCCAAGCCAGGCAGCTGGTGGAGGCTGTGAGAGCCTTGCCCCGTCCTCACAGGAGCTTTTTCCCCCTGCCCGTTTCCCCCTGCTCTGGAACAGGGCGTGCTGGCTGAAGGAGTGCACAGCCTAGCCAGCCTCAGGCACACTTTGGAAGACCTACTGGCCTTGCCCCAGTAGGGAGCACTGATGCCAGTGTCCCAGTCACCCTGCAGAGTCATTTCTGACTTCCTCTGTGGCTCAGGGCAGAATGGGAAGGGAATATTTCTGCCCAGCTGGAGGGAAGCAGCACACTCAAGGAAAGCATCGCTGCCCAATCCCACTGTCCTGTGCCTGCCCCGGCCCAGATCTGGTCTTCTCAACTACACAGTTTCCACCTGACGGGTTTTCTACTCCCATTTCACACTCCTCATCCCATGTGTTCAGCAGTTCTGCCATCCCCTGTGCTCCCTGGCTGTTGCTTCTGCAGCCAGCAAGGAAGCATAACCTAAGCAGGGTTTCTCTTTCCCTCTCTACATTTTCCCATCCACCATCTCCTGCTTCCTACCTTTATCCAGTCACCCTGCCCATTCTCCTTGTATCTTCCATACTCTACTCACCCTTGGCAGTGGCTCCTCAGAATACCCTGTATGGCCCACCCCACCCACATTTCTGCCCACATTCCTGCTGGCTGGATCCCACCAGGATCCCACAGGAGACCTCCAGCTCCAGTACAGCCTGTGCAGCCCCCAGGGCCAGGTGCAGTTTCGAAGCACAGTTTGCAAGGACAAGTTCTTTGCAAGAGAGGTGGCAAACATCTAAAAAGACTCCATGCATATCTGCAGTTTCTTACACGTATAACAAGGCCAAACTTGGAGCAGCCAAGCAGTGGTAGCAAAAGCACATCTCTGGTTACAAGTCCTTCCTTGCAAGACACCCCTGCTCCAGACCTGAGAACATGTGGTGGTCAGGGAGAACGTTTGGAGGAAAATGTGACAGCACTTGAGATATAGATAAATCACATATTGTCCTGTGCCACATTTTCAGGGAGAGATGTTTTATTTTCCAAATAAATATCAAATTAAATCAATCAGCTTGAGGCATACACCTGGCATAGGAAACTTTGCTCAAACAGTCATAGTCTGGCAAAATTCCAAGAAACCCCCAAGAGAATTTTATAATGGGGAATGCTGACCAAGCTTACAAGAGATGGTACTATCAGCTCTGCATAAAATGAGTTCTCCAGCATGATGCAGCTATTCAGCCACCAACTCTAATGGGGGTTAAAGCTTCTCCTCCTGCAGCCCAGATTTGCATCTCAAGCATTGTATTCACTTCAGTTAGAAAAATCCAGTAATTGTTTCCTAGTAATTAGGTCACCTTTGCCTTTTATAGAGCTCAAACTTCACAAAAACATTGTTATGGTCTTCTTGTAAAGGGCAAATTGCTGTAGACAGCAGTTGAGCAAGTATCTTACAGTCATGTTTTATAGCAGAGCTGCAGTGAGGACTAGGGTCTGTTAGAACTGCTGGATTCTGTTGGCACCTTTTAGATCAAATCCCCTCACTGCATGTACCTGCCTCCTTTACTTTTTTGCCCACTCACCCTTGGACTCTCCACGTCTTTCATTCCTGTCTTCCCCCTTCCTCTGAAACCTACATTTATTGTTATTATCAGGAACCTCACAGATACACAGCTAAAAGCTATTGCCAAGCACAGAGAAAAATTGCTTCGACAGAGCCTTTAAGGTATTTTTTTTCTTACTCTCAGAACTTACTCTTTTTTTTCCCCTTAATTTTCTCCCCATGATCCTAGGTTCAGGAGATGTTTTCCTATCTGTCTTTCATCTTCTTTATCCTCTTTCTCCTCTGCTTCATCTATATAGCATCTTCTCCAGCACTTAGTTCAGTCCTATTTGAAAACAGCTGAAGAAACATGGTTTCCATATTCTTCCCTAAGAAGTCTGGAGTACTCCCTAAGAAAAGTCAGTGTCTGAGCCTTTTTCTTGTTACACATATATATAAATTAATATTATCATTTGATGTATCATAATACATCATCTAATATATTTCCATAACTTTATCCTGTCATTCCCATGTCTGCTTCTGGCAGCTACCCTAAGCATTTTTTTTCTCTAATCTTAGTCTACCTCTATTCATTGAGTATATAAATCACACCCTGACTCATTGTTCAACCAATCTACAGTACACACATACAGCTGTTTCACTCTTTCTTCATCTATCAGCTCTTCCAGAATGTTAACAGGGTCACAGACTACAATTATGTCTTCTTCTTTACCCTGTTTTTTCCAGCCTCTGTATATGTAATTCCCTTAGCTTCCTTCATAATCCATCCCCTCCAAACTTGGCTAATGAGGCAAATAAAAGGCAAAAAGAATAAGAGATTCCCTGGAAAGAATTGTTTCTCTCTGTCCTGCGGTTACTGGGGAACGACATGCAGATCTAAAGCAGCAGCATCGGGCAATTTCACACTCGGTGTTTTCAATTTCATTTTGAGGCCAGGTTAGGGTAGGGACAAATTTGAGTGTAATTAATTTAGATTTTGTGAGACAAGTTACTGCTTGGGGTTGTAATAAAGGACTGCCTGTCCAGACTGAAGAAACTAATCTCCTTGTCCGGCTGGGGATGGCACAAATTGATTTAAGATCTTTTTGTTGGGTTTTTTGTTTTGAAGAGAGGGGTTATGATAAAGATTATAAGTAACTGTTGGTCAGAGCTCATCAAGCTTCCAGATTTTCTTCAGGTAAGTGCTTACAGATTTGGAGATGTACCTAAATATCATTGGTGTGAAAATCAAGGTACAAATTATACTACCCCAGTACCCCTTAAGAATAAAATTACTAACCTAAATAAGTTCCCACAACAATTACAAAAAAGATATTAACTCATTTGTAAAAATAAAACCTCACAAAACATTCCCTCAGAAATTAAAAGTAGCCCATATAACATCAAACAACTCACTATAATAACACCTAGTGTTAAAAAAACCTTAATCCAACAATGCCCAGGTCTATGCTGGGTGGAAATCAGTGTTTTCCTCACAGAGAGTTCAACAGTTCTATTTCCAGGTAGACAGTGGTAACATCACATTTAAGCAATAGGAGTGACAAGGTTAATTCACCTTTTCTTTACCTCAGGTGGGTTGCAGAAGTTGCGTGCAGAGCTAGGGAAGGAAAGGTCTTCTGTCCCTCAAAAGAAAACATCACTATAACAACAGAAGAAAACTAACACTCTGTACTCCTGGAGGAAAAATCCTATGACCCAAAACAAAATAGCTTATAAATAGCTGCAGAAGGCTGATGTGAAGGAACCAGACTTCACTTTTGCTTGACATTTGTTGTCTGAGACAACTTCTGCTAAAGAGAAGCACCCACACCTCTGTGTGGCCATCCTGTCCCTCAGCACTGCCCTGCCCAGAGGTGTCCCAGGGCACCGCTGCAGGGCATGAGTCTCACCAGGGTACCAGGCTTCCTCCTTCCCAATTCTGTGACACCCAAACCCAGGTAACACCTGCAAGCACCAGGTGTCCAAGGCTCAGGGCAAACATGAAGTGCATCCAGTATAAATTATTAGGAGGGAAAAAGCAATAGGGATATTTCATAGAAAGTTACACTGCCATAAGAATTGTTTTCTTTGTTTTTTTTAAAGAGGCTTTCTTGTTGCTTTTAAGCGATAAACCAAAACGAAAGGAATCAACTCCACATTTTTTTTCCTGTGACTCCTGAGAAAAATACCTCAGAAAAAAGTGAAGGCCTTGAAATTAAGTTCCTCCCAAGAAAATTGGAGATGAACTTGAGGAAAGCCTTAAAAATTAAATTTAAAAAACCCCAAACACAAAAAACCCACCAAACCACCCCCCACCAAAAAAACAAAAAAAAAACCAAAAAAAAACAACCACACTATTTTAATAGGATAACTAACAAAAGAAATTACACATTTCTTTGAAAAGTCATATTTTCATCGGAATAATACTAATGAGAGTACTTGAGCTCTTGTTTAGAAAACGAGAGTTCACATTTAAGGATTTAATGGCACTGGGGAGAGGCTAGACCCCTTAAAAGTTCATTTCCAGGTTTCCTAATATTTGAGGGTTTTTAAGTGCTGTCATTTATTTGTAAAGTAATAAAAATAGTCCTAGGGAAATGCTCAGGTGTTAAACTTTCAAAAATATGCTGCCCATATTCCCTTTCTTTACATGAATAAAAGAAAATGTTATTTTGCATGGGTTGATCAGACACAGATGTAAACATAAATTACAGACCCACCTGGCTTTTTATTACATGTGTATAAGAGGGAAAAACAACACTGGCATACAATACTGGCTTTTATTATCTATGTCTCTGTGACTTACCTTTTATTCTTCTTCCCCAACCTTTGCAGCAGACTTGTAATTTGAGAACACATTCTATTTTGTTTGTTATTTGTGAGCTACAGAGAGCTTTATTTTGGCAGCAAAAGGAAACAACAGAGTACTAAAAGCAAAATAAGTGTATTAATCATGTCCTTAATAAAATTATTAAGAGCTTGGAGAGAAACTACTGATTTCTTTTTATTTTTTAAAATCAAACTCATCTTTGCTAATCACTAGATAAGTTTAAGAAACATTTATTACTATCATCAAATGCAGTTTCAGAGAAATGAAAAACACTTTGTGAAATTACATGAACTGCATATAAATTTGTTTTGCAGGAAAAAGGGATAGAAATCTTTCAAGGTCTTCACATCAAAATGTGCCTTTCCCCCCCCCCCTTCTAAGCAGCATTTTGTTTGGAATTTATTTTACTTCAATTCATATAATCCATTCAAAGGGAACTTCAACTCTTTTTCTAAATTTTTTTTTACTGAATTTCCTTCACACAAGGGCTTGAAAAACTTCAGATGTCATCCCTAATGGTAATGAAACAGATTTACACCCAAAAAATGAGGTTTTCATTCCCTATGCATCCCTATTACTTAACCTTTGAAAACCTGAGAGTGAAAGTGCTTTCCTTTTAATTACAGATGTTCTGCTTTTAGCAGCACTGTCCCAGTGTCTTTGACTTTGTCCTGGTTTCAGTGTGTATCTAGGTGCTCAGCTTATCCAACTAGTTTTGGCTTCCCTGTACCTGCAGCATCACTTTGCTGCACTCTGGCCAACAGCTACTCTCCTTCCCTGGTGCTTTACTCCCACTGTCCAGCTTTAGACTTGCTTTCTACCAAAATACCAAAGAAATGACAGCTGCAGCAGCATGGCCCATGAGTGATCACAGCAACCTTTGGCATTGAAGGAGAGAGACAACATGTCTTGGAAATTTTACCGAAAACCAACATAAAGGGGACAGGGATTTATGAAGTGGGGATACAAAGGCAGAGAAAACATTGCGGCTTTGGTATAAAGGGAAAAAAGAACAGGCTAGTGGAGGGAGTGAGAGAAAAGCCAGCCCCACGCTGTATGAAAAACAGGACGAAGAATATGGCCCAGAACAGATTTTAAATTTCAGGTTCGCTTTATGCAGCTTTTATACAAATGGTATTACTGGCACAGCTGAGTAATAGATCACTCTTTCCCACCATTTTATTTCCATCAGCATGCTGATGCATACTGCGTGCATCCCTGTGTGGGCAAACCCTGGAGAGAACAGCAAGGGATGCAGAGACAGAGGAGACTGATTTTCACCTGGGAAAACATAACCATCCTCTTCTTCCAAGACTTTTTTCCTCTTCTGCCTGTGCACCATTATGTTACTATAAAGCTGTACAGGACAAGAAGCTCTGGCAAAATAACATGATTGCAGAGAAGTAATGAGGAATAGTTCCAGCAAAAATGATGGCCATCAGCTGTGCTATAAGAGAACCCAAATAATTTTCTATTCTTACCTTTTCTGCATTCATTATCACCAAGTTGCCTTTTTATGTTATTTTAAAACAAATAAATAGTCTATCATTACAAAATGGACCAGTCAGCCAAATTGTGTGGCCATTTCTTAGGCAAGAAGCTAAAAAATCGTTTTCAACGCAGTAAGTTTTGTAAACCAGAATAACAATTTACCCTTCCCTTGAGATACCTATAAATGTACATTCGTAAATGTTATTTGCCTCTTTTTTTTTTTTTTTTTTTTTTTTTGGGTGGTGGAGGGGAGGGGATTGCTCCTTTACCTCCTAGCTCTGGGCAGAACTGATTTTAGGTAATGTGGAAACGAAAACGAAAAAAAGCCTAGTTCAGATTTCCAGTTTCATTTTCGCAACCCAAGATACTGGTTTGTGTGGTTATCTGAACTGAAGCTTGGTTTGCAGTCTTGAAGATTTACTTTCACCAATAGACTCCTAACACAGGGCATCCTCATACAATTTAATTTCTGCTTTGAAAACAACTGGGGAGAAACAATACATTATTTTCAATGCTGGAAGGCCAGCAGATATGCTCTCTGGTCAAAAGTGCATTGCAGTCCTCTAGACAATACAAACTAATGTTTAAAATCAGGAAACACAAAGCTTTTCAAAGTCAGGTCATTGCAGCAACATCAGGCAAACTGAAGGGACCAGCAAGCTTCCACGAGCAAAGTTTTTGGACCACAGAAACCTAATGCCGCTGGTGGTGGGCATTCCTCTCCTCTCCATCTGATCTATTTCAGATTAAACACAGATCACCAGTGATCAGTGCTATTGCCTTTCTAACCACAGGTGCTGGTGAGATGATGCTATTGCCCTAGTCCTTTTCAAGGAACCAGCACTATTAAAATAAGGTGCTTTCTTCCAGAGCTGGAACAGTGTGAGCACTCTTCTACCCTGTACCAGAGCTACAGCCTGGCTCCTCTGAGAGGAACTGATGTGGGGTCTGTTGGGCCCCCTCAGCCATCACTGCCAGGCCACCCAGCCCCAACAAAAGGACTGCTGCACTTCACTCCATTTGGAGTCACTGCTGGCATGCTTATCCAGCTCAAGGGACTGAACTGGCTGTGACAGAACTCTCACTCGGCAAAGGGGCCTCTCCAGAGCTCGAGTGAGGCACATCATGTGTCTCTGCTTCATCGTTTTCCTGGAACTAAACCCAGATGACAGTGTGCACACAGATCATCTGGGCACATTCTTCTTATGCCAGATTAGTCAGAAATTAAATGTAACACTGTAACAGGTAAACAGGCGGAATTAGAGACACGAGCACCAAGGAGCAAAAACAGCAAAAACATGTAAATTCCTGTATACTTATTTTTCAGAGGAAAAAGGCAAAATACAGGGAAAACAAACTATATGAATATTATTTACAAAATCTAATCAAATACAATATTAAAGAATGTGAGTTTGAAAAAAATCAGGAAAAAAGGATGTTACATTTTTATCAACATACCTCCAACCTGCTATGTCACACCTAGGGCAGGGTTCATGGCATTTAACTTGAGACATCATGAAGACAATGAGGTACAGCCTTCTTCAGTAATCAGTGGGGAGACACAGGACTGTCCCATGAGCATTGCACTGCACCCTGAATTGGGTGGGGTGAATTGTCCTCAGCTGGTGTCTCCATTACCACTGATGCCTAGACCTCCAGCTGGTAGGTAGCAAACTTCTAGAAGAATATTAACTGAGATAAAGCCAGCTTATAGTGCACATTATAAAATATTTCTGTCTTTATATAGAGGACAAAAGAAAATTCAGGCTTGAAATCCTAATTTTTTTTTTCTTTTTGCCTGCCCTTTTGTGCCTCAATTTACCAGCTGCATGGTACATTACAAAGCCCTTTTTACACATGACCCACATTTCCTAACAGAACACTTACTAAACCCTCACTGAAGGTGAAACAGAATTTCACATGCTGCTCCAGGAAAGGTTTTTTTTTGCATTAAACTCCAGTGAAGAGGGGCTTATCTGTCACACCAAGACATTCATGGTTTCTAGCATTCCTTAGGTTTGCATTGGCACTACTGATCACAAACACACGGGGAGCTTAACAAAGCTGTAAGTGCAGATCTGAACCTGTGAAATGCTGAGCAAGTTCAATCACAGCTGACTGCTGTGGGCGTTGAGGGGATGCTGAAAGAAGCATTCCATGCTTGCAGGATCAAACCTCAGCCACACAACTCATCTGCAAAGAACATGACTAAGAGTCATTAAAGCAAAGCCTCTGTCAAGGCCCTCTATGGAAAATAAATTGCTGAAGGACTTACCAGGCTGACTTCAGTATTTTTTGTAGAATTTCAGTGTATTTACACTCTACCATATTTTAATTTAATTCATCAAATAAACATTATCCATTAAGATTACACACCTGTGGATCAGAAGTTGTAAAGGTCAGCCTTTTCAAATTATTTTTCAAAGAAACCTTGGCCTTTCTTAAAACTGCAGATCTTTGTACATAACCTGCAAACCTCCTGTCTGCAAAACTACCAAAAAAAAGAGAAAAAGATTGGTAAAACAGAAATCTCCATTCATAAGGCTTCCACCTTTGAGCTCCCTGTGGGCTGCCTGCCTGCCAGAACGCTCTTTAGAAGCGAGCCTGTGGGGTACACAGGGCAGTGGCAGGAGATGCTGCCTTCCCAAGGAGAGACTAGGGACAGGTAGAAAGAAAAATCTTTTCGAAGTTCAATAGGCCAGATTTCTCTTTGAATTACAGCAGCGTAAATCTGATCTAATCCTGCCAAAGGCAGTGGCGCCGTGCTGGATTTGCACCGCGGGAATCTGAAATCAGAATTTGGCCTGCCATGTTCAAAGTCACAAGGACTTTTCCCAGTGCTTAGGAGGTCTTCTGTCAGTAACTCTTACACTTGTTCAGAGATGTAAGATGTCACCCCAAGTGTGAAATGCAACACTTGAGCACTGCTTCCAGCCCTCCTTTGCACAGACATAGATAACCATGCAACACTGCAGGCAGGAGAGCATCAAGATGCAGCATTGCTGCCTGCCTGGCCTCCAAAGCAGAAAAGCTTCACTGTGGGTGGAATGGGGCAGTGGGACTTCAGCACATGTGCAGCTGTTCAAGGAGTGAGAGAAAAAAGGCCCATGATTATTCAGTGACTATTTCAGTTTAAAGGCCAATACGAGAAAATAACACTGCATACTAACCATGTGTTATTTGGCAACTGAACGGTTGGTCAAAAAGTGAGAAAATAATTTGTTAGGACCTTCAAAAGCCTGCACTGGATTATTTACTTGCAAGGTAAATAAAAGAGAATGTGCCTGGATTTCTCATCTCACTAGATCTCTTTCTGAGGGAAAGCTGCCATAGTGGCCAGGTCAATTCTCACCCTTCATTCAATTAGGCCTGATTCTGCCTAGTTAAATGTCTCAGACTCACCTAAGAGCCATCTGTAAAAGAAAAAGACTGTCAGCTTGTGTCCCTGTTTACTTCTTTGGGATGCACAAAGAATGGTCAAGAGGGTCTTCTCAATAAAAGCCTTGGCCTTGACTGTCTGGCTTCAAGCCTGCAGGAAAAGGGACAGCCAGCTTCTCTCACATGTTCCCACTGGCCAACAGTAGCCCCAAGGCCACTGTTAGCCACACCATCTGGCCAAATGCACACTCAGGTGTGAATTGCTGCATGTCCTGTTTGTGAAAGGTGGAAAACTTGTATCAGGTCCACCTGCACCCCATGGAGGCTTCACTAAGAGTTATTAGCTGGCCAAAGATGCTACTCCCTCTCTGCATCTTGCCCTGTTCAAAAGCAGTAGCAGGATGGCTTGTTTGTGTAGTAATTCTTTAGAGACTGGCTAGGGCCTGGGAAAACAATGAAACGTCTGTGACACGAAGGAATAAAGTAGTGCAGTAGAAAAAAGAAAGATTTAGCTGGACTGGTTCAGACTGGTTAGTCACTTCAGCTAACACCTATTTAACTTCAGGAGCTAATGAACACTTTATAGAGAGGATAGCTTTATTAAAGATTCAATTATATTCCAATTAAGATGTAAGAGCTGTATTAAGCATCCCTGAAAATACCACAATGTCCTCCAGCTACATGCAGGAAAAAACCCAGGCTATGATCCCTGGCTCTTCTAAAGTAAAACACAAGCAAAAATAAAACCTTTAAAAAAATTACAATTGTCAGGGGCTCTTTACCCTTCTTAAGGAAGAAGAAAAGAGCTGATTCTTTTGTGGGTCTCTTCTACCTGTTTCTTTCCCTCCTCAGTTTTTCTCTGTTGCAGATAATTCCACATGATTAATAGGGTCTTCTCAGTAGTGCTACACACAGTTAGCTCTTTTAATCTCTTTGAATCTGAAGCTGTCTAATCCCCCAAGCCTTCGGCCCCATGAGACACCACCTGAGGATCACAGAATAAGGTACTTCTCTTTGTTTTAAGTTTGGATCCACAGGTCTGCAATAGAAGGATGCTCATTTAAATTTACCTTATCTGCCATGATCATAGAGGAGCCTCCATGGATGCCCAGGATGGGAGTGAGGGTCTGGGCAGAGATGAAGTCCAGGATCTGGGCAATGGCTTCCTGGTCTGTGTCATCAGCAAATACCACCCCTTGGATCTTCCGGTCAGACATGAGGTCACAGATGCGGGTGATGATGCTCTTGGGATCTGTCTCATTCATGGCCACCAGCTCCACCCGAGGCACCACTGAGAGGTGGTGGAAGTCATCTTTCTCGTGGGCATCTTTGATGGCCACTTCGTCCGAGGTCCCCACCAGGATGACCGCAATGCCAATGCTCGGGTGGCTTTTCTGGGCATGGGCCCCGCTCCCTGTTGTTGCGAGGACTGCCAGCACCAGCCAAAACCTTGGAGAGTAGCACTCCACCCTGGGCCTCATCTTCGGCTCTTACACTCCCTGAGTGAGGAAGAAAAAAGGGGAAAGTAAAACAAAGTGATTAATTGACAAGTCAATCATGCACTCAGCCTTCGAGGTAGATCCATTGATCTTGCTCAGCCACTAGCTCTCCTCCCAAGAATCCTGCTAGTCTGATGCTGAGCCCTTTGGCTACATTCAGGGCTCTGTTAAAGTTGGGGGGCCAGACCAGTCCAGCCCCTACCTCAGAGTCTGGCGTCACTTAAGAGAACAGCTATCAGCAGAAGATGGGATCATGTCATCTCTCAGGTCCTGTGTCACTTTGACACCCAAGTCAAAAGTGATAAAGAATTGTCCTTTGACAGCTGATCAGCTGTCTTTGTGAAATTAATTGCTTATGTCAAGCCCATGTCAGAGTGCTCACCCTCAACACAAAGGAATGACTGGTGCTTGCAATCAGTTTGGACTTGTGCTGGAGGTACAGGCAGGGAGACTGAGGAGACCAGGCAGATGGGGACTCCCTTTTCCTTTCTCAGCACAGTCCCTCCAGAATAAAGTGAGGAGAAATGGGCAAGGTTATTGGATATATATGTATATGTGTATCCATTGCATACACCACCAGGACACACACAGCTCCAGTGTGTAGTACAGTCAACCATACGCTTTCTGCCAATACAGGATTCTTTAAAAAAAAAAATAAGAAAAAAAAGAAAAACAGGAATACAACATTTCCCAGATGTCATGGCCAAAACTGGATCAGGATCCTCCAAGTACATATGACAGCTGTGTTTGCACAGAAGTAGGAATGCCAACAGAGCTTACAATGGTTCACCCTCAGCTACTACAGCCAGGCATGCTACATTAATCGTCTCCCTGAGCATGTCCACTTTATTTGGTAATCACAACAGTAGAGATGAAAAAAAACTGATGAGGTCATCTCTCCAGCCCTTGCCTGAGTGGGACAGTTCCCTGCGGGACTGTTCCTCGCTCTTTCTTTATTCAGTCCTGCTTTAATAATAGTTCACATTTCCACAGCGCTTTTCATCCTCAAAGCACTCTACAAACACTAATGAACTAATTCTTACAGCACCCATGCAGTGTAAATATCAGAGACAACAGAACAGTGTCCCCCCATCTGCCCACCACACCTGTTGGAGGTAGCACTGCTTGGTGCACCCTCCCAGGGCCACACTGATGTCCCATGGAGATTTCAGGCATTTCAAACTAAAGATTTTCCCTCAACACAACAGGTCCTGCTTAGCTACTCATGCCCAGAATTCTGTTCTTCAGCAACCAGGCACACTTGAAATAAATACACCAGCCCTGCACTTCTTTGTGCTACACCTCTGGTCTTGAGTGCCCAAGAATGGGACCCTTCCATACTGTTCATTGCTACACATGCCTCTACCAAATTAACAGAAAGCCACAGCAGAAGGGACAATGCTGACAAAACTTTGTGGAAGCAGGAAGTCCAAAAACAACCCTAGCTGACACTAGCCCACAGGGGAAAGGCACAAGAGGCCCCATCTTGCCCTGCCCAGGAGAACACACAGGCTCAACACCTGCTCCCTCATTGTTATGCTAAGCAGAGAGGATGTATCCTGCATTGAGATTACCAGATAAATAAGCAGATAATAAAATAGATAATGAATATGCACTGGAGAAACCAAATCCACTTAAGAAGCTGAAAGGGACTGCGAGTGCGAAGCACCAATCGATTCTAAGCTCTCTGAAGGATTCAGTTTCTGAGAGATGCTCACAAGGAGAACCAAGAGACTTTGAGAGTTTGGCAAAATGAACAGTTAACTTCATTCCAGTATGACTGTTATCCTCCAATTACGAGTCACTAAATTAGATTCCTTCACAGTGAAATGCAGTCCCCATTTCTGCAATGCTTTATTAACTTTAATGCACTCTATATGCTCTCTGTCTCTCACTCTCTTGCTCACTCACTTAAATGCTATATTTGTTCTCTTAAAATATGTCTCCTGCAGTCCCTCTGCATCGACTCATACAGTGTATCATGGTTGGTTAGGCAATGGCTAGTTGAGATGCCCAGGGAGGAGAGTGTAGGTTTTTCCCAGCCCCTTTCCTACCAGGAATAATTTACAGGACCTTCCAACCCAGGGCTCAGATAGCATTCAAGCAGGAGCTATAGAGGCAGTCATGGCAGCTGTCAGCCTTCATGCCCAAGCACATGCTTCTCCCAGTGGGAAAAATGGCAGCCAAGAAAGCTATTCCCTACTCTTCACCTGCATTAAAGCCAATAAATCTCTAGCATCTACCTCCAAGCAGGAGAAGAGAGCCCAGATCCTGAAGAGCACATAGGTGCCAATCTGTTGGGTGTCTGTGCCCCACTCAGGCAGATTTTTCCATTCAGTACAAGATGGAGTTATCTGCACAGTGCCAGATCCTCAGGCTTTGGCCAGATATGCAGGGAGCAGCCAGGGCTAGGAAGAAGCTCATTCAAAGAGGAGGTTGTCTGTGGCCCGGTAGCCAACCTGCCATCTCCAATTTCGATCCTCAGCCATAAGCCCTCTCTGGATCAGGCAGAGCAATGCTTAGGTAGCCTGTGTTGTACCAGCCAAGACATCTCTCTCTATCTCTCACTCACACATAACACATCTGTCATGCTCACAATGTCTTTCAGGTGCTCCCCATGGGCAATCTGTGTGACAGACAGCAGAGTTCTTCTAAGGGAATAGCAGGTTCCAGGCTGGGCTCCCTCATAGGATGGGAGCTGGGGATGTGATAAGGCAGGAGAACATCGATAAATCACACCCAACCCAGGGCTGAGTGTGGTTTTCACCATTCAGCTCCCACAAGGCAGCACAGGGGTGAGCTGCTCAAAGACTAAATCAGGGATGCTCATGGTGTTGCAATCCCTTCCCTCCTTGGGGCTGACTTGTGTTCATGTCAGTAGTCACTCTTGATACAGCTGCTCACATGCATGTTCTGGCTGTTAGAGAAAGGGACAGAAAGGACATCCCAACATCAACCTCACCTCATGTTCTTCCTCTGGTCTGGCTCACTGCAGGCCCCTTTTGAATGTGTGCTAGTAGAGACAAGGCAGGTGTGAACCACCACAGACTTATTATCAGATTAAGGGGACCCCAGAACTACTGTGAAAATGTGTTTCTGCATACAGAGCAAAAAGGTTTGTCCATGATTTCCACAGTCTTCAAGTGCAAACATTCAAGGTACTCAATTAAGAAAGCACTGGAGGCAGCATACAGACCTCCTTCTAAGTGTGTTCCTGTTTCCAGTGAAAAGAGGGATGAAGAAATTCACACACAAAGAAATTCATAAGCACCTGACAAGGCTACAGCTGTAAAACAGGGCATTTACTCTTTGTTGTTTCAAGACATTTTAATAATTTTACAGTATAATTTCACCAGTCAAGAATTATTATAAAAACATGCAAGTATATTTTATTACCAAGAATTTTACATGAGTAGATTTTCCTTTAGAGGTGGTGTGGGGCAACACAGTGTTTAAAGTATTTTCTGTGATTATGGCACTCCAAAACAATTTAGTAAATCCCAAACTCCAGACTGGTACATAAAATCCTTTACACATTACTGCACACTATTATATTGTCTCTGACTCCCTAGAAAATAATATATGGTAGGGCCATTAGATAAAGTGGTTTTACAGGCATATCTATATTTAGGTATAAACATGCCAGTAAAATCATTATACCTCTATAATCTTATTTTACTTACCAATAAGATATATCTACCACTGTAGGGGAATGCAGTGTGTACTTGCTGCAGAGCAATGTTACACAATCACTTTCAAAATGGGAAGTGAAAGCTAACCTCTCCAATTGAAAATGCAAGAGGAATGTAGGTAGTCAGACAGTAATTATTCCAATTGGAATTTAGCCAGGACCAAAGGTTAGATTGCTTAAAAATATCATGAGAACCTTACTTGACACTGCACTTTTACGTGGATCAGACCTAAGTATTAATAGAAAATTATTAGGCTGCACAGGCAAAATACAGCTCAGCATTAAGAGATAGTTCTGGATGATATTTCAAAATACAGAAAGTACACAAATAGGTCACTGTGCATTCAACCAGGCTAACTGTAAACAGACTACTACTCCAGCAGTGCACAGCAAAGCCAGGCCATATTCAGGTCAGGTAAAGAAACTGAGGCAGAACAAGGGCTGGTCACAGTTTTTTTGGGGTAGTTCTGTTGTGTGCTGACACAACACACAGGAGGAGGTACCTCCTCCTGCTGCAATCATGCCTTCTAGGTAGCTTTGCACAATAGGAAGGTGCTTGCAGGCTCCCCAAACCCAATCTCCAAGCTCAAGACCGCAAGAAAAAAGGAACTCATGTAATACTGCAGTTCCAGACAAAAAGCTGTCTTGAAGGCAGCTTTCCTAACTAAGAGGAAGACAGTGCTTGGGACAGGAGGCTGAACAATGCCCTAGCCATCATGGAAGGGAATTTCACAGGGATACTGGCTCCATATGGGAGAATGAAAAGCCTACCTCCAGCCTCCCCCTCCTATGCTTCATTGGAGGTCCACAAGGAAGCTCCTATCCCAGTGTTTTTTGGGCTCTGTCACTGAGAGCTCTGATGCTCTAAGCACTGCTTAGACTTCAAGCCACAGAATCTGAATTCAACAGCTAATTTTGCATCTGTACCAGCTGCAGTGCTAATTCCCAACCCTACTCTTATCACTAGCCCAATTCCAGGCCTTGCCACGATCACCACCCTCAGTCCCATTACCACCTAAAGACAGATGTCCTGCCAGACCCAGTGTGAGACATCAGCATTACCCTTTGGCATTTGCTCACCTTTGACAGCATCTTAATTCACACTGCCTTCGTTTATCTGACAGTCTGAGCAGCATCAGACAATGAACCCAAAAGCAATCCTTATGTTTCAGGATCTAGTTGGAGGTAGGAAGAAATCCATCTCACCTGTGAAATACTTTAAAAACCTCAAAGGTGCTTTGGGCCTAGCGTCCAAACACCACCAGAGAACAAGTGCACTAAAAGAAACTGTAGGGAAGTCAGCATTACACTAGATGGCTACTGGGCTGTCACACAAGGAAATACAAGTATGTCCAGATCAAAGAACACTATTTCTGTATTTACCAATGACAAAAGACTGGTGACATTTTGAGCTTTTTGTCTACTATCTGCCTTATGGGCAAACTGGAAGAGCTAAGAAGACCATGAAAAAAAAGAGGCAGGACAGACAGGAACCTCATCAGCTGTTACTCCGAAGAGCTGGGGTTTAAAGCTATAAACCACACCACAATTTACACCTAAGTTTCTCCATCTCTCTGATTTTTGATGACCCAGTTTCAGCTTAGGACATCCTCTCAATCTCGTGGTTACTCTGCAATGTAGACATGCTGCATATTGTATACCTCTGAAGAGGCATTCCTCTTCTTCTAACACTGCTGTAACTATTATCCTACCACACCTTCAGCCCAGGCTGTTTGTACATTGACAACTCTTCTGCTGCTGTTTCCCTTATAACTGCTTACCACATAGGTGACATAAGTGCCCATAAATCTTCTTCTGGTTCACAGCCCTGTTGTTCCAGGAATTTTGTCAACAGACACAAAGAAGAGGAGGATGGATCTGGGGCATGACAGATGTGTCTTGAAAGCACCTGCACACTTCAGGTGCTGATAAACAGAATGAATGATGCTGCAGGAAAATGTCCATACATTCAGAGCAGAAAGATGGCAGAGACTAGGGACAATGGAAGTACCATACACAGTGGTGAATGCAACAATCCAGCACCTGGACCAAAAGGGTTTATTATGGTGACCCTGGGTAAACAGCCCTCCAGGGGCATTTCAGCAGTTTCAGATGAAAACTTGTTGTGATATGGTTTAGTTTATTTTAACTAGCTTTGGACATCACTTATATTATCATTCTGAGCTAAAAAATGCTCCTACAATAGTGGCAGAAACATTGCTCCAAGGTCTTTTGGACAGTTCTTCTTTCTATTCTTCACAATCACTCCCTCTCCAATATGTACCTGTGTCCACGCCTGTAACATCCCACAGATCCATTTCTATCTAACATATAAAATGTTTCCAATTTTCCCTTATTTCTCCCAAGTCAGCCTTGTTCTTTTGGGGGATGCATCACATACCCCCAGCCAAAGCCTTCAAAGCCCTTGGAGCTGCCTCATTACCTCGTTGTTAGCTCTCTTTCCATAGACACTAGGTGGAAAATAGCATATATGTTTACTTCTAGTCTCTATTTATTTTCTTCAGAGCTGTTCTTTCTTTATTAAACCAGGTACAAACTCCTGCCTGACTTGGGCAGTGTCAGATACATCAGAGGCTAGTTTGCCTTTGTCTATCCAACAGGTGTATGCAAGAATAAGGTGAAAAAGTGCTTCCCCTTCTCTTCCCCATGCAAAGGAGAAGAGTAATTCTCTCCCAGCACTTAAGGCAGTACAAAAAACGCTTTGATCATCAATTAGACCCATATCATTCCCAACAGATGAAGAACTATGTCTTATTATTTTAAGCTTGCCCAAGGGTAAGTTCCCAGTGTCCTTCCCACTTCCTCCCACCCACATATTTTACATATCACAGCTGATAGCTTATACAGCCACAGCCTGCAACCTTCTGTTGAGACCAACACCAATGATTCATAGAAATCAAAAAATAAAATCCTCTGCTTAATAGTCCTGCCCTTCCCCCAGTCACTTCAAGATTACTGTCTACAGCACCTGATTTTGCACACTACCTGCCCTGAAACAACTCAAACAATAAGATTACCGCTGCTAGGAGATGGCTCATATTTTGAAACATATCCCTAAACTCAGCCTAAATTTTCCCTTTGCTCAGCTATCCTGTAACTTTAATAATATCTCCTTCATTCAGCCTAAACCATTTCTCCCTCTCAACTCACCGTTTCCACCATGAAAATGCTTGTAGGTGGTTATCTGATCACCCCTTGAGACTCTCCTCTGCTGCAGGAAAAGTTCAGCTGTGTTTATTGCTCGTCATAATTTGAGTCCCCTTGGATCCTCATCAGGATGAGCGAGGGAGAATGAAGGAAATGGCTGGGCGAGGGAGCAAAGGAGCGGGTCTGACCTGCTTACCCAGACTGGCACACACGTGCAGAGCTGCAGGACTCAGTGTCACACACACAAAAGCCATTAAGAGAGACAGCAGGTCAGTCTGGCATTGCCCAGTGCCAGCTTCTAAATGCCAGAGCAGAGAGGCTTGGCACAGCCACCCCTCTCTGCAAGCCTGGCTTGCGGAGCCAGGCTAGAGCTACTATTCCCCTGCCAGGATCTCACCCTTCCCCCAGCATCCTGCTTAGAGAAGTTTACAGGGTTGAGACAGGTCCTCCCTGCCAGAGACTGAAATATCCTCACCACCTGGAGGGTTCAGTTGCCACAGCTGTCACTCCATGCCTGTGTATGCTCCGCTTGAAACAAGGGATTTCAAAGCTTACGAGGCATACACCATTTCCCACTTGCAACTGTTGTCTGCCCCACCTCAGAACTGAATCTCGGCTCAGAGCGAGACCATCCAAATGAAGGAACACGCTGCTGCATGCAGGGACCCTCTGCAGGATTTCAGCACAGTTGAAATTCAGCAGCTTTGCCTCCTGAAGAGCAAGACTCAGTTTAAACAGGCAGCAGAATGCTGCGCAGAGCAACGCCAGGTTTGCCTCTGAAATAGAACTGAAGCCCTTTGAAAATCCATTGGACAATCCCTTCTTTCCTTTCTTAATTCTCTACTTCCAGTTTTCATTTCCAAGCAGGAATTGACAGCACATTAATAACATGAGGATATTAAAGACCACAATTTCCAAAAGCTAGGGATTTAAATACCTCCGACCCATTAATAACCATGAGAAACGCACATTTAACTTCACTTGTATGGTTTGGAAAAGCACATCCTTGGCGTTTCTTATTATTTGATGTATTAATTTGAGGTTTTCTATTCAACTTTAATCAACTCTGCATTTTGTGCACTGCCAGATTGATACAATAAAATTCAAAATTTAAAAAACAAGGAGAATTTTGATTTCCAATGGTGGAAATTAAATGGGAAATTTCGTTTTTCCCAGACTCTCTCATGCACCTCGCTCAGTACCTGCTCATTCCCTGCATCATTTCTTAGAGGGAAAACACAGAGCAGGTAAACAGAGTCTGCACTGGCTCTCAAAGGCAGCTGCCAAATTCCACACCAGTGCCAAGATCCCCATTGATTACTCAAAGTCTCACATCAAGAGACAGTGTTAAATTATTTGGATGCCAGACATAAACCGTGTAAAAGCCAATTCAGAATCATTTTTTTTAAACATACCATAAGCATGAAAGAAAATATTTTCTTTTTAGGCCAAAATTGAGTGACAAGTCTGAGAATTCTAAAAAGGGCATCTGAGTCAGACTGAGACAGCCTCAAACTACACTTGCACTTTGGACACAGTCATCCTGTTTGCTGCCTATCTTCTCACATATAATATATGACACGGGATACAGTTTTAAAGCATAAAGCTGCCCACCCCCTAAGAAAGATCTTCATGGGTGCACATTTCAGTTTTGGAATCCATGCAGCAGGGACAAGGTAGGAAAAAATATGCATTGCCTCTGCTCATGATGGCACTGCTACAGCAAATCTGAAACAGCCCTAAAGCACAGTGCCAGGGTTCACCAGGCTTGATCAGACTCTTACGAAGGTGTTACAGACAGCAGAAATGGCAGAAAAGGTCACTTGATGCCTGAAGCACCAAGATGTGATGAGGACAAAAGAGCTGCTAAGTGGAGGTAGTGGGGTGGAGAGAGAGATGCATGCTGTGAGCTGGTCCAGGACAAAGCTGCACTGCTACAGACGTGGATGGGCCACATTTCACAAGCCACCAACATCCCTCAGGAGCCCCATGGCCTCTTGTTCTCCACTGCTATGTAGCATTTTGGAAAGTGAGGTTTAGTCACCAAGGGACCCTGTGACAGTGCCAGCCTTGTTTATGAAATAAGACAGGGAATTAATCTGGAAGTGAAAGAGACTGAGATAATGCGTTTAGCATGTGGAAATAGGCAGGACAAGGCCACTGAAGCCAAGAAGAGTCAAAGACAAGTTCTGGTCAGGCGACTAGAAATGATAGAGGAGTACCCAGGAAACTTTGCTCTGAGTCTCCTTCTTTGTAATTGCCTGTCTGTTGATCCCTCCCTTCTCCTCACTGACCCTTGGTAAAGGAGTTTTATGTTCCTGTTATCATTACTTATTGAAAAATAAAATTATAAAAAGTCTATCCAGGAGAAATAATAAGGTAAGACAGATGTATGACACCTAAAAGGGTGCAATTGAAGGTATTTGGAGCTGTACACTCTCTACCCAGAAGCATCCCAAAAAACACTTATCACTTCAGAAAAGCTTGATCCTTATGAAAAACACTAAAGCCAGGATAACTGGAGAATTGATAACTGCAAATCAGAAAAATTTGTGGTACTCTCATTTTTCTTCTCCTTTCCCTCAGTCTTCTTCCAACCCAACACTCTTCCCTTTCCCTAACTTTCTGAGCTCAATGACCAGTAAGGGACCAGCCATCAAGCAGCTGGATACAATATGCTTTCACAGTACATTAGTGCTGTGCACCAGACCATGCTGTGCCTGCAATTGTGTGACAGGTCAGGGCCAATTCATCTTACTGAGACCTTCAATCAGAGGTGCCCAGAAAGCTCTCCCAATTGGAGGGACCCAGCCTAGCAGCCACTGACCTCTCCCTCTGCTCAGCACTCAATCATATTTACAGCACTGCAGTGAAGGAAAGATACACAGGCAATGCCATATTGGGACCACAGCCCATGACTGGCTGTTGATGCTTCAGGGACAGGGATGGGAAGACCCAACCCAGTGCAAAAAGACCAGATTTGGCTCAGCTGAATGCCATTTCCACGCGCTTTTTTTCATTTCTTTGTTTTCTCCAGCCTCTCAAATTCATTGATGCTGGCTACTTCAGGCACCTTTCCCAATTCCACTGTTCATTCTTCCTCGTGCCAGTGANTAGCTCATTCCACTGTTCATTCTTCCTCATGCCAGTGAATGCATGTGAGGAGGTACCAGCCCATGTCAACTCCCAGCCCAGCTCCACCACTGAGTTCACCGTGGTGCAGTTCAGCTCCCTTGGACCACATCTGCTTTACACAAAAGTCACTATAGCTTATGTTTGCAGCAGGAAAAAGAAGCATTAGCAGCAAGAGTAAGAGATAACATGACCAGAACACGACCATTGTCACAACAGTGAATACCAGTAAATAAAAATCAATACTATGGACAAAGTGTAGCCCTGGCTCATTAATGCTTTAAGATCAGTTTAGTTTTAAAATATTATAAGAGGGCTTAGTAAAAAAAAAAAAAAAAAATTCAAAAAAAAATTCAGTGTTTCAATATTCCCCGTCAAATTCCTTCAAGCTACAATGTATGTCCTACTCCACCACCCTTCTTTCTCCATCCATCATTTTTCTCCAATCCATTTTTTGTTCTTCATGGCTCCATTTCTCACTTTAAGCACTGTCATATTTTTGGTCCATCCTTTTTACCTCTTAGCTTACTTGTATTCACACCATTCATTGTCTGGGTTTAAATCTTAAAAGCATGAAGGGAGCAAATCACAACAAGTGAAGTCTTGTTCTAATCCTTCATATCACCATCTAAAACCAATAGCATTTTTTGAAAGTGTAAATGCCATTGTTTTTTTTCTCATCCTTTGCCTTATTCTCCTCATCAGAAAGATGGAGATGCATCTTCTCTGCTTCATAGAGTTGGAATGTTTAATTATTTATGGTGTTTAAAGTACTTTTGACTCTCAAGCAATAGAAGCTACAGGAGCTGAGATTATTATTATTGCTTTCCACTGCACTTACCCGAAGGCAGCAATGTCTTCTTGTGAGATCATACCCAACATTACTCACAGGATCCCAAGAGAGTGTATTAAAACCTGTATGTCCAAGATCTTGAGGACAATAAATTCTAGTTTAGCTAGGAGCAGAGAGAAAGGAAATCCTGTAATACCACAAATACTTGGCAACTGCCAAGCTAATTCCTGATACTCAATATCGACTTTGCCACATTGACTCAAATTGAAAACACTGCTGATCTGTAGTTTTTGATGAAACATGTTAGCCACTGCAGGTTTGTTAAGCTTATGCTCACAAAAATATCTAAACTCATGATATATTTCACCTAGTCCCAAGCCTTGCTGGCAAGGAAGAGCAAGAGCAATGTGGAGCTTTGGTGAGGGAGGCAGAGCTGCAATGGCAGCCAGCCTTCAGGGGTAAAGCTGCAGCTCTCCTCAGCACCAGGGTCCATCCTCCAGGCAACTTCCAACCAGACCTAGAAAACTCCTGTTTCATCAAGAAATCTGCCCTGAAGGTCTGACACAGATCCAGGAGGTCTGGTTCCAGCAGCTCTTGGACAGTGGAAATGTAAAGCCCAGCTCCATTTCAATTCACTTGCAGAAACTCCAAAAGGAGATCACCTAGGCATGGGTCTCCAAAATGAAGAGCCTGGATTTAATTTGATCTGGGAGAAGGTGGGCAGACCAGAGTCAGCAGGCTCCACAGTATGGACATAAAATCTTGGGAGCTCTACTTCATTCCCAAACAAAATCCAGGAGCCTGCAGACCCCAAGAGCCCTGTCTGGGGCTTCAGTGTCAGAGGTGCCAGAAATATGGGATTCATGGAGAAGTCCTCACATGTAATTTTGAGGCCCCATGGCCTTAGAGCAGACCATGAGTTACAGCAGCCCACAATTAGAAGCCCCAGAAGCCAGGGGAAGAAATACAGCTGTGACAAGTTCACCGCAGTTAATTAGTGACTCTTACAGGTACCTCTGAACTTGCAGTATCCCAATATTTGCAGGGAAAAGGAGGGAGGGAATTTTGACATTAAGTTTGGACTAAAAAAAGTTTTGGCCTCTGAAGGTATCCCCCTGCCTGGAAAAGCTTCTTGCACCCTGCAGGCTTCTGATTCTGTCAGACGTCACAAACTGCACTGCACTGTGCCTGAGCACCTAAGTGACATCTGGGGAGAACACAAAGAGTTTTGAGGGGTTCTGGAAGCCACAGGGTAGTTGTTGTCATTGACAAATTTACAGAGAGAAACTGCTCTGCTTTGGGGAATTTTTCTGTTGAGCAGAGACAAATGATGATGGCTGGAGTAGTCCTGGAGTCAAGAGAAGTCTACCCTGAATCAGTTTCTTCTTTCAGTTCCCACTATTTCTTGGGTTACACTGCCATAGAGCAATTTTGAAAGACTAGTGCATTCCCATTGCAGAATTAATTATAAGGTAAAATAAGGGTGTGCAGGTATTTTTTACATGCACACACACACGGTATATATTTGTTTCTATATAAAGAGTTTGTTATCATTGTTTATTTTTATATAAATTTAGAGGGTATATATGCACTCCATCTCATCTTGAACCAGGAGACAGGTCTGCATTTCTTTGAAGGTGGAAAATAGGTGAGAGAAGCAGCTCTTTACCCCTTTCCTGTCAGACCTGAAATGGCACCAGTTCCCAAGCACACTAAATCCATGTACTCCTGAAAATGGGAAAACTCAAAAACCATCCTGGGACAGAAAAACAAAAGGTGGAGACAACATTCAAGTTGCATCCCTTTTAATCTAGGATGGCCCTTGAAGGAAATCAGCTTCTAAGTCAAAAAACCCAAATGTTACTGCTCACCAGAGGCCAGCACCCAGCACAAAGCAGCTGTTCTCCCTCCCAAGAGTGGTTTCTGGGCTGGAAGAAGAGGCACCACTCAGACAGTGGTGGGGGTTTGGTGGCTATATTGTCAGGGCTGTCGTAACACTGCCCATCTTGAACTGCTGCAATTGCACTGAGGTGCCAGTCCTGCCCTCTGAAGGACTTTTATACAACCCTGAGGTTATAATTGCAAATAACCACCATGTTAAAGCAGTCACTTAAAACGGTCTTTACCTCGTCTCACCCTTGTTTGTATACCAATATTGCATACCAAGTACCACTGTATACCAGTACCAATATTGACATCCTGAATAGCCAAAGATTATATGATGCAAATATTACCCATCCCCAAAATGATGTAGATAAAGCAAACCCAGGTGTCTGTATGAACTGCCTGTCCAAATGCCTTGAGCACACCACTCATCCCCCTCTAACCTCCTGGGGCTGTGCTCACTTTGGGGTTTTCGTGTTTCTTCTACTCAAAATAGCTTTGATTCTTCTCCAGGCCAGGTCAAGGCCACAGTGAAGTGAACTTCAGCCCCATGGGGTCCCCAGTTTCAAATAAAAAAAAATATCAGCCCTTAGACACCATCCTTGCTTCCTGCTAAACCTCTCTGACACAGCCCTGCTTTGGTGTACTGTTCAGGATGACAATGTGGCAGGACCTTGATTCCAAGCCAGGAGGAATTTCTGCATGCAGCCGTGTCAATTGTTATATTTATGAAGTGCCAAAGTATATTAAAATTCTCAGAGGCCTTTGGACTATTCATTTCCACTACTACTGTACCAGAGGGGTGTAAAACCCCTTTGATCTGATGTGGCAGCATCTTAAACCTACTTTGCACAGGTGTTAGCACCTTTGTGAGGCACTGTGTGCCACAGGAGGGGGTTCATGATCTACATACAGAGCATACATCCAGAGAGAAGCCTCTTGCCACACTCCTAGTGCTATTTGTCTCAGGGAAGAAAGGGAAAAGCTGGAACAAATAAGACACTTATGCATTATCAACTGACTACACTGTTGGTGTTCTGGGATCCCCTTCCTCTTGTTTATACTTTATCTTCAGAGCCTGCAAAGCTTCAGGGACTCTCCACCTCCCTGACCATATTCCTAGCACAGCCCTGTCATCACTTCATCCAGGGTCCCGGGGTACTTCAGCAAGACAAAAAACAATACCCATTTATCATTCCTTCTTTCCTAATTAAAGACTCAACAGACCTGGAGCTGAGGTGAGTCGGTGGGCAAGCTGTGCAGCCCTTCCAGATGATTCATCCACCCAGGCTGGCCTGGCATGCAGCTAAGGAACCATCCCCTCCAGATCCATCTGCCTTCCAGCTTCCCCCCACTGCTATAATTTTTTTTATATATAAAATACAATTTCCTAAAATCATGTATTTAAAAAAAAAAAAAAAAAAAAAAAAAAAAAAGAAAGAAAAATCACCACCTCATACCCAAAATATCAGATACCCAGACACTGGGGAAAGAAAACGCGCTCAGGCAGTGCATCAACTCCCTAAGGGAGGTACTCAGGTTTGAGTTACTGCCAAGATGACATCTGTAGGGAAATAAGCCACCAGATGCAGGGAATGGACTGCAGGGGCCCAGAGCAATGGGAAGGGAAGGGGAGGGAGGGAAAAAAAAAAAAAAAAGCAAGAGAGAGAAATAAATCAAGAAATTAAGCAGTCCAGTTTGTTCATCACTAGCTATTCTGCTTTACAAAACGTACAGGCATTTTCCACTCCCCATCTCTGCTGAAGCAGTTTCCCAAATGTCCCAGTACCTGCTTCAAACCGTCTAGCTTGCCATACCCCAGCCCAGAAGATTCTCAGCCAGAAAGGTTTCACTGCCCATTGGATCAGAGAAGAAGAAGAGACATCTTCTCTAGGTATTGTGATCTATGGGTTCCCTCACTTCTTCCCCCTACCTAGAGGGTCCCCAGTCCCCTCATAAAGAAAAATAATCTCATACACATTCCAGCTTTCAAAGCAAGGCATCTTCCTAAGCATCCCTTTGGTAATGTTGGTCATGTCTCCCTCATGCCTCCAAGCCCACTGGTGTGGAGAGGGGATATGTCCCATGCCAGCAGAAATGTGAAAAGAAGAGGTTGATGTTTCACCTGATGGCTTCGGACTTGTCACAGCAGGAAGAGAAACATATTTGAAAAACCTGGCCCTGGCACTAACCATCATCTCCTGGACTGGTCCTGTAGGACAGCTGGAGCTGCTGGGGCTGAATACCAGATGTGAGATGACAGTAATGTGGAGCAGCAGTCACACAGGGCAAACATGGAGGCACTAAGAACCACAGGCTCCCTCTGGGACTGCAATGACATGTTCAGCAGACAACACATTTAGAGCAAGAGCAGTGGAAAAGATGCATGTACCAAAGAGTCAAGAGAGCAGGGTAATGAAGAGTCAAACCATCTGACCACAGCCTACAATGAACAGCATCAAAGCATGACAAGCAATGTGTGAAAGAAGGGCAAGGTCTAGGGAAGGTTCTGCAGCATAAAACATGCCGGGCACCAGCCTCCATACAGAGTACACTTGCCCAGAAGACTTTACCCTCCCCAACCCAGCATCAGCCCAGAACAACCACTAGCAGCAGTTCTAATCCTCATTTCACAGAGCCCCTCTAAAGGTCCTTAGACATCATACCTGAAAACTCAGATGACCACCAGACAACTGTACTTTGTACATGTGAAATCTTTGTACTTGTGAAACCTGTACCTGTTGTCCAGCACCTGAAGGAAGCAGGACAGTAGTCTTTTCCCTACTGTTTGCTGTGTTCCAGGAGACAACCCTCTGCTATTACAGAAAATATCATCTGATGCTGAAACCTCACCTAGAGATACCCCTTTCTTTTTTTTATAACCTTCACTGGATTTTTGGGTTTGATGGGCCTCATCCCAGCACCAGGGCATCAGCCAGATGTCAGCACAGCTGAAACAGAAGACTGCTGCAAGTAGACAACTGGTGGGACAAGGGGATCCCATGGGGATGGGTGTGACCACACTTTGAGTCGGATGACTGAGCCCATGTACCCTTTTCCTACAAAAGTTTCAGCCAGAAGGGGACTAAAAGGAAAAGGACTGCCCCACAGTGACAGTCACAGAGCAACCAGCAGATGTGCTAAGAGTAAAGCAGATAGTCCTTGCAGACAGAGCTGCATCATAGAGAGAGGTGACAGAGATGCTTTGCCTTTTCTTGTCCTCAGGTGCTTACTACTCCCCAAAAAGCCCATCAGCCTGCACCATTCCTCTAGCAATGCACACTTTTCCAAGGAGGTGGCCATGAACAGTCAGGTGCAGGCAGTCTCTCTACTCCATCACAGGCTGACATCCATGCCAGGTGCGATGCACACACCCACACACCCATGAACAGTGATCAGAGAAAGTGGATAAAAGCTAAGGGAAAGGAAACAGCAGAGCAGAGAAAGGGAGGACAGGAAGAAAAGTAAGAAGTGAGAGGGACAGTGAAAAGAAGAGATAATGGGAGAGAAAATGGAGAGGGAGTTACTTCGCAAGCGGTAACTAAAAATCTCCCAACGTTTACAGCAAATGATGCATGAAATACACTGTCAGAAATGTGATGCCCAGAACCTATTGCTGCTAAATATTTAATCTGATTGGCAGGGAGCCGTTAAAACCTCAGAGTCTGGATCTCAAGCTTCTACAGAGCAACAGGTAAAGTAAATACTTCAACATATAGTGATTCACCGTGGGTGTCACCAATCCTTCCTACCTGCAGCACTTGGCAGACAAAAATATTCTCAATGGATATTAGCAACATTAGAAACAGGCTAGAGGAAAGGTGCTGTTTATGGATTTTGGCTCCCACTGCAGCTTAGAGAAAAGGGGAAGGTGGGCATGCCAATTGTCTTCTTTGGAAATTAGAACACACATGCTGCTGCGAAGATCTCACACAATGCAGTTCACATCCCTCAAGCACTAGAAAGTCATGCGGAAGCATGGTACATCAATGCTGCAGCTCTACTGGCTCACACCTCCCTGCATGTAATCCCTGAAGCCAATCTGCAGGCAGACCTAAGGCTGCCTCCAGCAATCAGCTTCCACCGTCTGTCGAGCAAGAAGCAGGTCAGAACGTCCTGCACACGTGTGTCCTAATGCCAGCACCAAGAACGCAGCAGGGCAGCTGGGGTGCAGGCAGGGAGCCCTTTGGGGTAGGAAACCTGATTAGCTGCTGCTGCAGCATGGTGAGGGACACAGAGCAGCCACCTGCTAACAGGGGCGTGCACACTGCACACCCAGAGCAGTGTCCCGCTTTGCTGGCTCTACCCATAAAGCTTTCAGAGGCACTGCTGTCCTTGTCAGCTCTGGTGTCCCTGAGCCAGCAGCTGAGCTGGGTCTGTGTTCCCAAACATTGGCTTCTTGGAGCTTTGCAAAGGAGGAGGGTTGTGTTCAGATAAGGCTTTTGCAGTTTAAAAGTTTTGCAGTTTACAACTCCATCCTGATTTAGAGTCAAACCTGGCCACTCAGAGGTAGTCTGGGGAAAGAAACAGACTTTCTTTTCAATCATTTTGTGTTGCTCAAATCCACTCATTTCCAGAATGAAGGCATTTAGAGGGCTGTTTATTTAGATATAACGTAACATTTTGGATTTTCCAAAACTAACAAAGGTTAAAATATTCTGATTTGCTATAGTGAGTTTCAGACCAAGTTCCTCACCACCATCCAATACTCCAGCAACAGGAGTACAGCCCTTCCTAAGAATTCTACAGGTCTGGGGCATGTGGTTGACTCAGTGCACTGGCACTAACAACTTACAAACTGCATTAGCCAAGTAGCTACCTTCCAAAAAAAGAATAAATAGATATAAGTAAATACATAAGAAGTGGAAAGCCATGACAGAAATCTAGGGAAAAACCAATATGCTCCATACTTGTTTAAGAGGACATGGGATTTTACTGTATCCAAAACCCCGTATCACGTAAAACATCTGCAAATCTAACACTGGCTGCAGAGCATTGGAAGTCTGGGATGAGGGCTTCACAGATAAGACAGCACTGAGATCTTCTCTAGGCACAGATCTTCCAATAGATTCACCAGCATAAATCTCCCATCATATTTCCCCTTCTGTATTTCTGACTGCTTTGCTGTCCCTGTTGCAGCTGCTCAAGGAGCTGACTTCATCAGAATATGCTTTGTGAAGTGCTTTTCTGCTCTGTATGGTGCTTTTGCTTGCTTGCTTTCTTTCAGTAAGTGCCAAATCACTGAAGAATGCCAAGGCTAGACCTCTAAAAGCTAAGACCAAGTAAAGAGTAAGTATGATTCTGTGGCATCATCAGCTGAAAAGTGACACCTCACAAGCACAAAAGGAAGTGTGACTTTTGAATACAGCTGTACAGTGTTCATCATCCCAGCTCACAGCAGCACAAGTAGGCTGAGTGACTTGCTCATGGGCTCTGACAAATCCTGCCACTGCTTAAGACTTGTCCAAGCCCAGCTTGCTAGGCTTGTGAGAAGGTACCGTGGGCAGCTGGCAAGGCAGAAGGAGACCTGTGCCTGCATTTCAGCTACTCCAGCTGACAGTCTGACATTCTATCCTCAACCACCAATGAAGGTGGGCTTGCCAGACCACTGAACTACTGCAGGAAAAAAATGCTGGGGCAAGGAAGCAAAATGACTTTATTGACCACAGCTCTTGATTAAATAAAAGCCAATTCATGGAACAGTCAGATAGGAGGACCCTGATGACCTGCCTCCTATCTTTACTACAAACTGAGTCTTCCCTGTAGCCCAGGACAGCACAGCCCCACATTTGCACACAGTGCTTCAGCCTTTGCCTTAAAAAGTGCCCTTACAAATCTGCAGCAAGAACCCATTTCTCTGATGCTGGGCTCCTGTCACTCTTTGAAATTCCTCTTAAAATTGCCCAGGAACTAGCTGTGACACCAGGAGACAGTCACTGTCCTACAGGGAACTATGCTGAAGCACTTATTTTACAAATAGCCCTGCAAACAGGTATCACAAAAGAATACATTTAGGATGCTCTTCACATCCCAATCGACACAGCTATTCACCCACAGAGGCTGGAGCCACCAGCTGAGATACTGCACCAGCTAATGGCTCTGTTTCTTATCATCACCTCTTCCTTTCACTTGGAAATGCACTCAGTCTTAAAAGCAGATCGGGAAATTAACATTTCCAGGTATAAAATATTTCCATGTATGAAATAGCCTAACATGTAAAAATGGGCTTTATATGAAAAACGTGCAGATTTTTTTAAGCACAAGTGGATGAGAAATACTGTGATAAGGGCTCTTGCTTCAAATTTTCCCATGCCTGTCACAATGAGGAGATAGAGAACTGCACACTTTTTAAAAACTAATTAGACTATTTTATTTCTCAAAACAACCCATTCAAACCAAAGGGGCAAAAAACCCCAGCTAATCCACACTTTGTTGGAACTAACCCCTCATTGCATTTTTTGTAAGAAGTGTACATTTCCTCCACAGACCTTTCATTGCAAAAGACAGCATTCAAACAGATCTATAATAAAAGAAAATATAAACAGAAATATTAATAAACAGAAATATTAATAATAATATTCGTGTTGATACACATAACATGAATAAAAAACCTGCAAGAAAAGGCACCACAGCTCTATCTTGTTGAGAAGCTCAAGAAGATTTTAGAGGCTCCAAAATCACATGAAAATTTACCGAATCAAGATCAGTTTCCCAATGCCTGTGGTGTGTGATAACCAAGGTCCCATGTCACCCCTGGCCATCTACATGCATAACCATTCCCCCACCCCTCCTGGCCTCCTTGTCACCCCACACTCAGGCTTCTTCTTCATACAGGTCCTGCTTTTCCCAGTTTCAGCCAAGGGCCCACTTTCTTTTAGATCTGCCCTTAGTGACTAAAGGGAATAATTTGCCTCTGTCCTCTCTTTATAGCAGTCCTTTACAGAATTGTTGTTTGGTTTCCACCCACAGTCATCTTTCCTCTAGACTGAACATGTTTGGCTCTCTCAGTATTCTTACAGGTGTCATCTACCCCATCCCTGTGCTTGCTCCCACTCCACCCTGCAAACAATCTTTTTGGAAACACTGAACCCTGACATGGATGCAACACTACACATTCACAGACAAAAGGACAGCAGAGAAATTATCTCTGGGTCCTGCAAATCAGAGGGGGAGGACTTCTGTGGGAACACCACACCCTTTTCCTCCTCCCCAGGAGAATTCTGGACACTACTTGCAGCAAAGCTTCAAGAGTCTACCATCACTTTCCTGGAAACAGTACTTTAGCCTCTGCCACATTTCACAGCAGGAACTGTGCTGTCTATTCAGTGCTTTCTTTTGTTCATTTGCTGCTATTGTTTGGCTACAGCTACTTCTCAGTCTCTGGTTCTGCTCCTACACAGCTCTGGTAGCAGTGCAGAGCAGGCATCTGACCAGCAACCACTCCAACAGCACTAAACAATCCCTCCTTCCAGTTCTCTCTCCTCTCTCTTTACATTCTTAAGCACACACTTTAAGGCATTCATCACATCTCTCTTTTAATTGTCATTTGGCCAAGCTAAATGTAATTAGTTACTTTAATCTTCCCTCTTAGATCAATCCCTCCAGCATCTTAATCATTTTTGTTGCTCCACTGAATTTGTTCTAATTTGCTGCCATCTTTGGGGCACTAAGTTCTCCAGAAATTAGACTAGGTACACTCAGATGAGGCTCCTGAAGGAAACATGACTAGAAACACGCAGAAAACATTTCCTTGCTTCAAGACACAACAGTTCTGTTTATGCAATCCAGAAATCACATCAGCCTCTTTGCTGCCGCATTGTACTGGGAGTGCATATCTCATTTGCTAACCACTATAACCCCAGTGTCATTTCTAGCATTACTGCTTTCCAGGGGTGTACCTCTCATCTCTGCTTTCTTTCCAAGCACAGTCTGATTTTAACTCCTACTATTCAATTTACTATCCACTCTGTTAATCCCCAAATCCTATTCTGAGGTATGACTGCTTAGCTTGCTATGTATCTCAAATCTCTTTGATTTCCAGTGGAAATACTCTCACAAAGCAAAGGCATGGGGTTTGTCATCAGAGTAAAGTCAAGACATATCCCTAAATTCACAAGACAATATGGATTCTTCACAGACACGTCCCCATCATCAGTCCTCGAGCAAAAACTGCCAAAAGGTTTTCAAGGGCTTCAGTTTGCTTTGGTGCTGACCAATGCTGGGCTGCTGGGTGACAGCCTTGCTGTTCTCAGAAAAAGCAGTGGGCTCTGGAGACCCAGGCAAGGCCCTGTGACAACAATTGGGAGCACCGAGCAGTGCTTAAGCATCACTCCAAGGTACATTTCTGTACACTGCCTTTCCCTGTGCACACCCTCAAAGTGGGCACGACACCTTCCCAATAGTCCGAACATCAGCTTCCTCCAAACAGCGGTGCCTAAGCCTTCCCTCCTCCTTCATTCCAAAGAGGGGAGAGGTGGGAGGCTACTTCAAAGCCTTTCTGTGAGACATCACATTTGTGCAAAGCACACCAGATGCTGCCTGAGCAGCAAGTAGTCATAGAAGCAGTACCTGGGTGCAAAGAGCATTTTCTAGGATGCAAAAGGAAAAAAACCCTTTCCCTCCACCAAAACTTCTCCTTCTGAAATCTCCTTCAAAACTCTTCCCCTGCCCCTCTAGCTCCCAGATACCAGAGCCTCCAACAGCTCCCAAAGTAGTTCAAAGGCACTGAGACACAGTGGTTTTGCCTCTCCAGCCACACTAACCACCTGCAGGACTGCCCTGGCCCAAAGCTGTGCCTTATAGTATGAAGTCCAGTTGGGCTTGTCCAGACTGTAGGAGGAGGAAAGAAGATGAAAGAACGAGGGAAAGGTGGGGGTGGGTGGGGAGCCTGCCCCGGGCAGCATTGATTCACTGCCTCCATGGCTGCTCAGCTCCAGGGAGGAGAGGCTGCTGGACCCTGTCCAGATTCGGACAGCCACAAGGCAGCTGTGGCCCAGCAGTGTCTAAATTAAGTGGGGGGGTCCTTGACACTGTATCTCTGACTGTGCCTGCTTCCCTTCTGTTCTGGGACCCAGATGAAGGGGGCACATCTACCACACCAAGTGGGTTGTAGCATCGGCTTCCCTCTTCAAAGAAAAGAAGTCCAAAATAAAGCAACGTCTACTCCCTCCCACCTCTCCCATGAGTACATACTGCCAGTGTGGGTAAACGTGTCAGCTCTCTCAGTCCTTCATGGTCCAGGTTTTAGCCAGACCAGAATGAAATTTACAGCCAGTGAAAGTCCAACAAAGTGTATAAATCTGTCTTCTGGCCACAACCTATTCTCATAACTCCTGTCAGCCCACTTCCCCCTCACCAGCATCAAGAGAAGGTTTTCTGATTAACTTTCCAGACTCAGAAGGGAAAAAGGAAGATAAGCACAACTCAAGTCACTTGAAAAGCCACAACATGTGGCTTGGCTGGATTCATGGCAGCTGTTAGCACCATGACAAAAATCTTTATAACAGACTCCATCTCAGCAGAGAGAGAAAAAAAAAATAAAAATACAAAACTGTGCCTGTCCTTTCAGAAAACATGAGATGGCACAGGTGCACACATACACCTTCCCCACACTTTGCACTTACTTGAAGCCCAAGGGTCCTCCTGCAGGAGACCAGTGAGCTTCTAGTTGAAAAGAAAGTCCAGACCCATGCACGTATCTAAAGCAGAGGAGCTCCATCCAAAGCACCCGACCATATCTCCAGGCACAGACCAAGGACGGCCACTTTCTGCTAAATGCTGATCAGCATGCACTAGACCAGCTCAACCAGGAAGGAGGTGGTCAGCTTGGCTTCACCTAACGGGGAGCTGACTGTGGCCAAGAGAAAGCTTAGTGTGGCTTTTACATTCCCAGTCTAGCACATGACAAGATGATTCCCAATTACATCTTCTCCAAGCCCTTCAGTTTTGCATTGAGGAACTCCATCCATCCATTCAGGGCACCACAAGTTCTGGTCAAGGTTCTACAGCTGTTCCCCAGTATGTTCTTCTGTTTACTGGTATGAATGTTTCATGTCTCATTCCCAGTTATGAGAGGCACAGCTTAACATCCTCCTCCCAAGTGAAGCTTACCTTCTCTTTACATTGCTATTCTATTCTTTCATGCAGCATATAACCTCCAGATGAATTTATCCAAGTTCTGTATTTCTTTGGCTGGTGTAATAAATGTGGCATTTCAGTAAAGCCAAGATTCAAGCTGAGTCTTTTGCATACAAACTCTTTAAACCCCAAGGCTTCAACTAAATAACATACATAGATTTGTCCTATGCAGGAGGAGCATTGGACCAAACATTTTTGCCACTAAATATTTAAAATTTCTGATTTCCTTATATCAGGGATATATAAGGAATTCCTCGTCTAAAGGGAATTTAAGTTTTGAATGCTTTTTTCCCCCCTCTCCCTCTGGATCTCTGACCATAAAATCAAGTTCTAGGATTTTTCCATCAAGTTTTGTCCTGCAGCTTTAAAACCATTTTATATTACTCTTTCAAAGTAGTTCAGATTATGAGAAAACACAATTAATTTGCTTTAAAAGTCTCAAATTTTGCTCAGATGGAAATTTCAACTATGCCAAATACAGTCATTTTAAGCAGTTCTACAAGAGAGCATTGATTTTTCTCCCCCAGGCACAGTCCATGAGGATTTGGGGGAGCAAACCTGATACAACTTAATCTGATCTCAAAACTGAACATCAGCAAGATTCTATATCTGCTCCTGTTTCATACTGCAAGAAAAGCAATACATTACACCATCAAGAAAACACCTGAAAACTTACATGGAAGTGTTTAAAAATCTGTTGGATCCTTATAATCATGTTATTTAACATTTGAGAAAAAAGGAAATCATCAGACACAAGGACAAAAAATAGCATTAATGCAGCATTCATTGCAGGCACTGAAAGAGCAGCCTAGACAGTACCTAAACAGCTCTTTATGATGTCCCTCTGGTGACAAAAGTGAACAAGTTTATAAACAAAAATATTTCAAAATGAAGCTGATTCAAATAAATATTGGAAGCCCTTATGTCTTGTACCACAGAGCAGACATCCGAAGTCAATCCAGTCAGATGCTGAATCCACAACCAATGCCAAGATTGCCCATTTTGAAGGGACAGTGGAGCCAGGCTCTGGGCTGCAGCTGCACCCTTGTACAGGTACAGATTGCAATTTGTCCTGACACAGTTCCTGAACTGCACTATCACAGAAGACTGTCACTTCAGAGGACACACAAATTTCTGTATTACTCTGTGCACTTAAAAGTACAGACTGTCAGAGCAAACCTTCTCTCTAATTTTCTGTTTTGTTTCATTTTTATCTTCATCACGCAAGCAGTATTTTCTTAGGAAAGATGTGCCTTGATGAAGATGGGCAATGCTTCTAAACGCATGCAGGAAAAAATGCACAAAGACATATAATAAAATGTGATTCTTAAACTAGCTCCCTCCTGGGACACAGTGGTGTTACAAGCAGCAAGCCCTGGCCCATCTCTCCTGAGCCTGTAACATCCAGAGAAACAGGTCTCTGTGGGGTGCCACAGACCAGCCCTACACCTGCTCATGTCAGCACACCTCATGCACCAACTTGCCACTGTCTGGTTTGAAAGCAAGGTCTGAGAAATCCATAAATCGTGGCTCAGCTCACCTAAGGGGACATTGGTGTTCCCTGCAAACTCAAATCACATTTGAGAACCGTTTACATTGGGCACAGACTAAGGAATCTCCTGGCCTTCGCGTTCAAAAAGAGATGGACTATCAGGTACACAGTTTTCTTACAGAGGACAAGACACAAGACAGAGAAACAGGCATTAGGAGATTTTGGATTCCACATGGAACATGACTATTTTCCAAAGTGGATGGTGAAAGAGTAATAATTTAATACATCTCTTGTCTTTTCTAGCTCCCAACCCAGTACATCCTTAAAATGCATACACACAGAACAAAAGAGATAAATAAAAGCTTTTAGAAAGCTCATCTATGCAGGCTACCTTTGACCTTAGTCAATAGGGATTAGCTTTTCTAGAGGGCAAGCTGGAGCACATCCACGGGGCTTCTGCTCTACACTGCCCTTCGAAGAACCTGGTCTTTCTCTACTGACTCCCTGGAGTTCTTCTGGAGACAAGACTCCCACAGCCAGTGTTCACTTCTGGAAAAAACTCCCCCTTCCATATAGAAGTCAAACATCTCACCAAGCTTATAAAAGCAAATGTATAACAAATGATGAGAGGGGATATACTGAGGGATATAAACTGTAGGAATGAAAATCCCAAGTGATTTTAAAGATCTGGAGACAATTGTAAAGAGCAACCTGCACATTATAGGAAATGATAAAAATTTTCATTGGAGCAGTAACTCTGGTTTCCTGTCACAGAGTCCATAGTTCTCATCCCTCATCCTTAGTTTAAGAGCACTTGCCTGAGGATCAGGTCTTTGTTTCCCGGGAATTCACCTCCTCCTGTCACTTTATTCCCCACCTGGAATCAGCACTGGAGCTCAATGCTAAATGAAACATTTTGTTTTCATGTCACCGGGAAAAAACAAATGCATCCAAAGCAGAACAAGAACAAACCTGCACTGACTAATTTGGAGGAAGAATTAGCTCCCATGTCTCCCACGTCTCAGAGGACTCCACTGCCTCTGGGCTACAGAGCCAGTGCCTCCATTTCTTTCAGGCTGAAATAAATTCTCTTTTTATAAGTAATTACTTTGTATTGGGCCAAAGAAACAAACTACCTCCACAGCCCAGTCGTTAGAGCACTCCCTCTCCAGCACAATGAATAGGCATTTATATAAAGTAGAACAGTTCCAACTGGAAAAGTTCCAACTGAGAAAGCATTACTGCAGAGGACCCAGTAGTCTGAGCCCTCATCTTGGCTAGGACAACCTCAGGAACAAGTCCCCACTTCTAAGTATGCAGAATAAGGATGCATCACACAAAACCCTGTTAGTTTTCTGCCCACCAGGCTGCTAGCTATTCTTTTCTCTGCTTTTTCATGAAAACACATCAAACACTCTAATTAAGCTCAGTGCACAACTAGCAAAGCCTCTGAAATTACGTCTTTTTTTTTATTTTTTTTTGTTGGGCAGTTAACCCATTTCCAAACCTCTACTGTCAAAAACATGAATCATCTTCTCCAATGTCAAAAGCTGAAGTCACGGATCAATCTGTCCTAACAAAAAACACCCCAACAAAAAAAACATACAAGACTATTAAGGCAAGGCATGTCATTAAACAACCCTCAGATATGCATCTCCTGGTTTCTGAAAGTTATTGTGCCCTCCAGTAAGAAAAAGGCCATTGCACAGAAAGGGCTGTTCATGTATGATACCCTCTGTGACATCCAGCTGCTGCTTCAGAGAGCACCAAGGTGCAGGCACTCAGATCCTGCAAAGTTCTCTGAGTCCTGAACTCCAGAGAGCCTTGGAGCCCCTTTACTCTACATAGAAAACGTGCAAATTAAAAGCGATTAATGCATGATCTTTGGTTCTCTCTCTGGATGCCTGGTTTGAAAGTCCACAAACTTCCAAACCAGGGATTCAAAGTGCTTTTTGCAAGAGCCACTGTAACTTTCAAGGCAGCCATCCCACAGCTATCTTCTTTTTCTAAACTACTTAATTTCTGTCTCCTCCTGTTTAGGATACCAGTGCCCCATCACTTAATGAAATTATTGCAATGTCTTTTCTGAGATTCTATTTATACTTTCATGGCATTTACCACTATTACTTTCAGACTGAGTCTTAAAAGCTTCCTTCCAGAAAGACAGTACTGCAGACCACATCCACGCTGATTTTATACTTTGACTTCCAACACTTCAGGACACTATCTATATAATTTCAATTATATATGATAGTCACCTTTTCAGTAACAAATTAGAGGGTAATTTCAAGTTGCACCAAAAACGTGGAGAGCTGAAAGGGAGAGACTATGAGAACAGATTATGTCATTCTGTCGCTTTCATTAGACTCTCCCTTGGGGATTGTCAGCCTCTGATGTTTCAGCTTGCCTCTGCCGAAACACACATCTGACAGGAGGGAATCTCCCCTGAGATACTTAGGCCACTGACTACAGCAGCCAGCAATAATAGAGAATTATAGAGGAGGAGAGAGAGGGGTGCAGGGATATGCAGATCCTTCCCACATGCTTTCCATACAAGCGTATGCCTACGTGCAAGTAGCCGCGAGTTAGTGCGTTCTAGTGCATTTCCTCTGCCACAATGCACTTCAAATGCATTTCTAAGCAAAGCCTTGTGACAGAAATTCCCCAGCAATCCAGCTGTGTACAATTAAAAAACATCCTGCTTTACCTGGCACAAAGAGCCAGCAGCAAATTTACAGCAGCAACCCTTCCTCCATCCTCCTCCTGGAGCAGGTGGAAGCATCCTGACACCTTTCCATGCAGCAGTGGAGCCGTTCTTCTCACTGCACAGGCTTCAAAACCACTGCTGCGAAGAGCTGGGATTGCCCTTGGCTTTAAGATCCTAGCAGTTCTGCTGCAATTCATTTCCAGGTGGTATTGATTTAGGACCTTCACCTTTCGCATTCCAAAGAGCCACTGTGTATCTCCTGTACCTCATTTCCAGCTGTGAGTAGCAGAAGTCTCATGTGACACAGGGAAACCACAGTCCCTTGTTATGACAGACTTCAATCTCTAACCTACTCGTGCCCCACTGTATCCTGGCCATGGCCCACAGCCAGAGGTAACAACATGGGACCACTGCAATCTTAAGCTATCCATGAGGCTATTATGCCTATGACCTGAAACCGATTTTCTGTTCATTAGGCAATCAGCTGTGATGTAGGACATGGCATTTGCACTAGTAAATTATCAGCAGGTTGGTGACACCAAATTTTATTTGCCTCAGCTAGCTTCAAGTAGCCATCTCCTAGTCTGCTTTGAAGTACCGAATTTAGTAGTTTTACATTTGTTTCCCTTTCAAAAATCCTCCAAATTCTTCAAAGGTCATACATGCAAGAAACTACATCCATGTGAGAGAATTGTATATATAATCTCCCAAAAGAGCATGGCAACCTTAACTAAGAGATTAGGTGAAGAAGCTAAATAAAAATGTGAAATCCAAGTATAATAAGAGAACGTATTATGTCATTTCCTCCATTTGAGTCTGAGTGTGTCCTGGACACCTGTACAGAAAATTCCCGATTCCCACAAAAAAAACACCAGAGGTCAGGATTACATGCTTGTCACTCTTTTTTAAAATAGTGTAATCCACCAGCAGGGCTGCATCACAATCACCATTTCTGCTGATGCACAGGAGGATTTACACTGGTGCAGGCCTTAGGCTGCACAGCATGCTTCTGATGCTGGCCAAACTCACAATTTCAAAACAGCCCTCTCAGCCATCTCAGCCTCTGGCACGGGAATCTCTACTGACCCGAGGTAGGAAGATCCCTCACAGAACCCACTGCCAGAGCTGTTCACCCAAACCCCAAGCAGCCACAGGAAGCTCCTCCAACTCAGAGCACAAAGAGACGTGACTGTGAAGGCTGGCTAGTGGAGTGATGATCCCCAGAAACCACAATTCTCATGGCTGCCCATATCCCATTTTATCTTCTGGAAGCAGCAAAGACAAGTAAACAGAAGGTGTTTTTAAACTGTATCTCATCTTGCAAGACAAAAGAATGACATCATGCAATAGCAAGGTGTGAATTTTCACATCGTTCAGTGTGTGACGGTCAACCTCTCCTCCCCCTGCAGCATCAGGTTTTGGCACAGCAGCTTTTCAGATGCTGTGATAGTGTAAAGCCTTGAAAGCAGTGGCTACAGACAGGTGAGGATTCTGAATGAGACATGGTCTCAATCTAAACAGCCCAACTTATCCCAGGATTCAAGAACTGTGCTTGCAAATGCTAAAGCATCATTCACACAAGCATGTTTNATCTAAACAGCCCAACTTATCCCAGGATTCAAGAACTGTGCTTGCAAATGCTAAAGCATCATTCACACAAGCATGTTTGTAAGCCTCTTCAGCCCGATTTCTATACTGCAGCTCTTGCCAGTCCCCTGGACAGTATGAGCTGTCACAACCTACCAGAGGTTTTGTAAAGCAGGCATCTTTGGGGAGCTCCTGATACACGCAAGCTGTGCCACCAGTTGACACCATCATTTTGACTCCTACAGGTACCATAGGAGATTTGTTGCACAGAGCCAAACCCAATCAGGTTCCTCCAATGGGACAGTCTCTCGCTCCTGCACACAGGACAAATCAACCTCATTATCTTTCTTCCAAAGTTGTTTGGTTAGGCATGCAAATATCATGATCTGAGGTTCACCGGAGACAGACTTTATTAGATACAAAATCCTGATAGTTCAGCACCTACATCTAGCTTTAAGTATTGTCAGTCACAGCTAATCTGCCAAATTTATCAGTCTTTCTACTGGTACTAAAACATTAGTGCAGTAAACATTTAATTTGATGTTTAATCTTTATTCTCTCTGCTTCATCTTAAAGTCATTTATTTCCTGATCTGTCCTCTGTGACTAATGAGAATAATTGGCCCCTGTCTTCTTTCTGTAACAGTCTTTTATGTATTTGCAGACAGCTAAGGATCCACCCACAGTTGTCTTTTCTCCAGACTGAGCTTCCCTAGGTCTCTCTCATTCTTTCTTTACAGGTCTTGTTTTCTCTGCTCTGTGATCATTGTCTTAGTTCACTCCTGCACACTCCCCCCGAGTCCTTCCCTCTCTTAGAAGTGCTGCCCTCAAACAGAACATAGTTACCTAAGCAGAGCTAAACCACATCTGTAAATAGGTTCTAGACAGATCATTTCACTGTTTTGAACAAACGAGGATTGTACGCAGAGCTCACACACAGGCTGGGCAGTGGGTTTGGAGGAGGATGGTGGTAGCTACACTGCTTAATTCCTTGATCTGTGTTTGAAAATCCAGACTGGAAGTACAGTAAGCAAGAACTGTTACCATAACTAAATAGCTACACACAGACAAAGTAGAGTAGGCTGACTGCTACCTTGAGAAGCAACTCAAAGAGTTTGTCACATGGACAGTTAATTGGAGGTGAGCTCCTACAACCCCAACATGCCAGGGGTGTGCAGGAGTGACACAATAATATCCCATGGATTATTCAGGCCAGACAACCTGGTGGCCTTGCACCTGTTTTAGTGGAGGAGCAATCAGTACAGATAAGCCACAAAACACGAAGATCAAATTCACATTTTTCCCTTTACAGTGTTTCTTTCCTATAAATGTTTCAGCACAGCCTTGCACACCAGTATTAGTAATACTGTACGTGCTTTGGGAATACAGAAACATCTTCAGTATTCAGAGCTAGCAACCTAACCTTTTACCTCAGCCACTTTCAGTGACTCTTTTCAGTTCTGAACCTTCCTTGTGGATGGGGTTTGAGGTATAGGGAATGAATGGTGCAGAGATCTCAGGCTAGTATCCCTTTCACTTTGTGCCAATAAGCACTCTCATTCAAAATTTCTTTTTCCCCAGATATTTAATCAGTTCATCTATATTGATATATCTAGACTATATATATTGATATAAAATATGGTCTTCAATTGCTCCTGTTAGAAAGGGAAGGGAGCCACCCAGCATACTTTGCAGTCTAAAAATACCAGCTGTATTGGGAAGATGAGCTGGCAGTGAGTCTCAGAACACATACCCTTTCACTCTTCACTTTTTTTGGTGACCCTGAGTACAGAAAAAGAAGTGGTTTTATTCTTCTCACATGAAGCATATTCAAGATGTATGTAAAAATTTTATAAAGAGGAGTCTGTCCTTTCTCCTGCCCAGAGTCAGTGTTCTCTTCTGTTTCCAAGAAAACACTGAATAAAGGGCAGCCTTGCCTCTAGAGGTCCAAATTAGCCATGGTTTGAATTGAATTTGAATTTGCATAGTTTGCACACTGCCTTGTGCCATACATTTGTTTCTGAGTGCATAGAGAGGGGATTTTTTTCTCTGCAGTGACCTCAGGCACATGGAGATACGCTGCTTGGTTTGCACAGATCACCACCCTGCACTTGGTTAACTTTTACACACACCAGTTCACACTCCAACATACAATTCTAGCTGGGAGCTTGTGCTTTGCGGCTTAAGGAAGCAACAAGCTCCTGAACAATAAAGGATGGGTTTGCTTGGATTTTTTTATCCCAACGTGAAAGGTAGCTTTAACATTTAACCTGGTCAGATCAATCTCCTAGTTCCCAGGCACTTAGCACCATGGCACTAATTTTGCCAGGGCGAGCACCGGTCCATACCTGCAAGGAACCTTCTTTCCTGTCTTTAGATAAACAGACAAGCAAGAAAGGTAGGTCAGAGGGATGGTGGAGCCCCCTTTGTGGTTGGAGAAATGGGTTTTTTAGTTCCCGTTACAAGGCACTTTGCCTTGTAAGCAAAAAGCAGAAAGCAGAAAGACAAAACTCGTAAGAAGGGACAAGGCAGTAGTAGCAGGTGGGCCATGCTTAGCTTCAAATATCTTATTTTCTTCTGATTCTCCTTCTACATATTTCAGTGCTGTGATCTTCAAACTGCCATTTCATTTTACGCAGGGAGGTACCCAAGGCAGCAGAGAGTCTGTCTGACTGCAGCAAAGCGACAATTAATAAGTTGACTCACTTTGGTGTAAAGAGTTCTTGTGGATGGGTGGACAGAGGACAGATCAGGGTAATAGCAGATTACTGATCAGCTCTGCTTCTCTCAACCACTTTGTGCTTTTCTCTCAAGTATAAATAAATATCAAAGAAAGCTAATCACAGAATTGCAGAAGAGTCGGGCAGGCCTAGAGCCCTGATGTCTGGCAGAGTGGATACCATGAGCATTCCATGGTGGATTAGGCAATCACAATACCCTGAGCCATCTTTCTCAGAAAGATCATCTAGTCCATCTTTCCTATTAAGTAATCCATTTTTTTGTGATTAATTGCAGCTTACACAAAGAAAACTGTAAAAATGCAAAAAACCCTCTGCATGTTCTCCAGCTGCAAGATAGCTTTCGCCACTGCCCACCAAACCACACTGCTAAGTAGAGTACAGGCAGGGCAGAGTACAGGCAGCCTCCCTAAAGGCCAAGAAGATTAAACCTCTTGGGACCAGACCTCAGTCTGGACTATCTCATAGGCAGCTTTTGTGCATCCTAAGGAAGGGAATGTGGAATGGAGCCCATTGCAGACACAAGCAGTGCTATCTGTACAGTGCTCCCACCCTCTGCCAGCTTGGGGGAATGAAAAACAGCACCAGGAATCAAATCCAGACCTCCCACATGGTACTGCAGAGAGACCAATTGCTGGTGCCAACCCAGGCAATGTGAGTCCAGTGTGGGAATCCAAGCACAGCTCCACAGCTCTGGCACCAGAAGCGAGCGGTGCCAGAAGCACCTGCCCTCTTCCAAACCAAGCACGAGAAACAGCCCCAGCAAGATGAAATATAAATTAATTCCATCACCTTTTCCCCTTGTAGGTTAGGGATTGGAGATCAGGCGCCTGTTCATAGGTCGATAGACTTTTTATACAGGGACAGCTGGAAATCCAAAACGAGGATAATACAAGTCAAAGCATCAGTTATTAGATGGGGATGGCAGCTTGGGATTTTTGCCCCTGTTCTGTATTTTCCACCTCTCCGTGATCTCTTGCATGATGTTCTGGCATGTACTATTGCAAGGTAGAACTCAGCCAATAATGCTGGTATCCTGAGACCCTTGCCCAGAACAGGATGGCTGGGTGCTGCTGCTGACACCTTCCTTTGCTCAGCAATGGTCTCACTGGCACAGGGATCACAACAGGCACCAGGACTGACACAGGCTGAACTGGCTGGTGCAGCAGGTGTACCAACAGATCAGAGCCCGGGGTGCCTGGGAAGAGGAGCTGTGGCTTTCACCATGCTTCCTTGCTTTTGTCTGCTGAAATCTGCCTCTGTGTAACAATGACTGAGCCAAGAGGAAGTTGAAGCAAATCTCACCATCCCCAGGCTGCTTCCTGACTCTGCCCTCAACCTGTTCCATCGTGTCCCACCCCTCTGAGACCTCCACCCAGGACTGGGAGACAAGCTGGTGTGGTGAGGGACCAAAGAAAAGCAAGATATACGGAGGCGACAAGAGCTGCTGCTTTGGGGTGGCGTGGGTGAGCAGCTGAAAATTGCCCACACCCACACCTCCCCTCTTGCAGAGCACCCTGCACCCACGAACAAACTGCTGCTCTCTGCAGAGCTGCAGCTGGGGCACACCAGGTCACCCAACACGGCAGGGTGCTGTGTCCCTGCTCTGCTCCCCAAGGCCTTGGGGTGTGGGACAGCACTAGCACTCCATGAGCTGGGAGTGTTGCATGCCTAGCCCTTCCTGCCTGCCCAAGGGGCAGCTCAGGAGGGATCAGCTGCCTCCATACACTGCTTACAAACCCCGAGGTAGCTGTGCTTCATGGTGGGGAAAGCAATGGCAGTGGACATCTCCTTTTGCCCACACTGGAGCTTGCAGAGAAGAAGAGGAAAAGTCACAGATAAAGGCAGCAGCCAGAGAGACTGGGCAGTAAAGTGTGAGGATGTGGGCCGGCGCTCCAGGCTCCCGCGGCTGAGCATCAAAGCTTTAAGACCCCTCTCCACGTCCCACCTGCCCTGCTCCACCTCTGCACGAGCCTGGCCCTGGCCATGGCTAGGAAGGGCCGCGGCAGGGATGCGGCACCCGCTCGGGCAGGGCTGGCGGCTGGGGCAGGCAGCGGGCACACAGAGCTGGGCACCGCTCTCGAGGGGAGCGGGCAGCCCGGCCCCGCTGCCCACGGCTGCCACCCTGGCCAGGCAGCCGAGAAAACCTTCCCCTCTGCCGTCCGATGTGCCTGCAAAACCCAGAGTAGGGGGCAGAGGGACAGGGACTGAGCCCACCCTCCCCTTTCCGTGCGTCTCCCCCGGGGTTTGTGCTTTTAGGGGCTCTCAGGGGTAAGCGATGGCCTATGAAGGGGGCTACAATCCCCCACCAGTTTGGTGCTGGGGTCCTGGGAAGATCCGGGAGCTGGGAGGCCTGAGAAATTCCTTCGGAAAACGGGGGAAAGGCTCCCACACGCCCTCCTCTTCGCACAGGTAAACTTTCTACTCCCACTTGCGGCGAGGGAGGGAGAGCTCAGGCAGGGAGGATCCAGGCGCGGATACCCTGGGAAGCCTTAGATATTTATAGAAGCACAGCCAGAATATGTCAGGAAAGGTGGCTCTCAACCCCTTCACGCGGAACCGCTCCTGGTTTTTAACAATAGGCCGACAAACCCCCCCCAGAAATGTGGCAAGGAGCTACTGGAAGGATGCAGGCAAAGGAGGTGGTAGGAAAGGCGCGCCCCCGCCTCGGCATGCTCGGGATGCATCAAGAGCTCAGAGTGCCTCAAGGCTTGCCCCACCCCGCAGCAGGGCTGGAGGATGACCCCCCCTTCTTCCTCCCTCTGCTGTAGGGTGCGCCTCCCGCCCCTCTTGCCGCCCCCCACCCACTGCCAGGCTTCCGGTGTGGAAGGGAGAGGCGGCTCGGGGGGAGCCTGGGCGGGGGGCTGGCGATGCGGGTGAGGGTGCTGGGGGTCCGCCCCCGGGGGGGCTGTGCAGCAGCTCACCCTGCCCCCGCCTCGCTCGGCGTGGAGGCGCGCAGACCCACGCGTGACGGGCGAAGCGGCGCGGCGGGCACGGGCTGAGGCTTAAAATAACCCCGAGATGTTCAACACCTTGTGCCCGGCGCTCCCGCACCCCCCGGCTCCCTTTGTCTTGCCACCATCTTACGGAAAGACTCACATGTCATGTTACGGTCGGGATGCACCGGTATCTCTCGCGTATCTACAGCCGAGCTGCACGATAGCCATTTTGCATCCCTCCCGAGTGGGCTGGGGAAGGGGCTGCCGGCGCGGGGACACGGGGTGCAAGGCGCGGTGGATGGGGAGGGGGAAGGATGGGGCGAGGCGGAGAAGGGCCACGATGCCCGCTGATAGCACCAGGGGGACGGGGATAAATTAAAACACGTGAAGTTGCCTGAATACAGCGCCTCGTAGGTTCAGGCTAAGTCGCTTGACGTGCTTGGACTTAAAATAGCCCTCCACCTCCACGCAAGCAGGCGCACTCGCCCCGGCGCTGGGCGGGCTCCTGCCGCGGTGCCAGGGGCGGCCCCGGCCACTCCCCGGGCCCCGGCCCCGGCCCCCGCGTTAGGCCGCTCACGATCGAGAGGCCGGCGTGGGTTTTCAGTAATGCACCACCCTCCTCCGCAACAAGCGGGTTTCTACGTCCTGTTGTTCCTGACCAGCTCTGCTTTCACATCAAAGCATGGCAAGGAGCCGCTGGACCAGTGAAAAGAAGGAGGCACTCTGCGGGTGGATGGACGAAAATTATTTTCGTTTTCACCCCTTTCCAAAGCCGTGTTCCTCCTCCCGTGTGTGCCCTGACCCCGCCTGCCCACCCCTCCGCAAAAAAAAAAAAAATCACAAGGGACTTTCCCCCAATTCACAACGTGGTACTTAAGTCAAACCCTTCTGCCTTCTCTTCTGTCCTATTTGATGAGCCAAGAGGGAATCAACATGTCTGATGAATGTTGGGGGGTTTTTTCCCTCTATCTGCTTCTAAAAGCAGCATCTCTAAACCTTTTGTTCTACCGTGAGTGATCTTCCCTGTGCAAATCCGCGTAACCAAAATGAGCTGCAAGCAAAACCACAGAAACAGGAATTTCCCTACCTTGGTTTGTAGAAGCAGAACCTCTAGACGGACAGATCAAGGGAGAGAGCATGTTGGGAATGTCCAGTCTCCTCTTCTTGCTTGCATATCCACATAAGAAGAATAAGGGTCGGGGGCAAACGTAGGGGAATGAGTTAAGAAACAATCCTATTTGGCTGTAAAAAAAAAAATAGAGGTTTCTTTGTGGCAATCTTGCGTCTTGAAGCGGTGCAAATTCAAAAGCTGGAGAGAATCACTTCAGAGGATATTCAGCGCGAGTGGTGAGGATCGTCAAATGCAGGTTCCAGAGTAAGCATTCCTTTCGCCTTTTTAATGATTATTCTTATAATTATTCTCTTTTTTTTTTTTTTCCTGGAGCCCTAGTGGAGGAGGTTGTGTTTAATGCAACTGGAGGTCGGTGCCGTTCTTCTGTGAAGCATGATTATCCTCAAAGCGTCCCCTTCCTGAAGGGAAAAATAAGCATCAATTTTGTATTAGAGGGATCTGAAGGGGATAGAAAACGCTCCCCAACAAAGACATTAATATATTGAGAAGAAAGGAAGGCAAAACGCATTTCCCAATAGTGCACACAAGCAGAATTTAAAAAAAAAAATTAAAAAAAAAAAAAACAGCTGGCACGAGTCTATAAATAATTCAGATACGGGCTGACTACACCATTCCCGGGATAGGCATGCATACGAGACGAGAAAGCAGGCGCGATGTGAATCGCGGAGAGAAAGCGGCTCC
>VYZP01027282.1:0-17343 GCA_013400635.1 Hypocryptadius cinnamomeus
CCCCACATTTTACCGGGCTCTGAGCCCTGAGCCCTCGGCTTCGGCACCTTCAGGGAAGCAGATAAAATTCCAGGAGCTCTCCGAGGAGCTGGGACCGGTGCCTGATGCCCCTGAAGCTTCCAGGGCCGGGATTAGCGCTCCCTGAAATGCTCTCAGTGAAAGTGAAGAGCACTCAAGGGCCAGGTGCAGCTCTGAGGAGCTCCAGCCTTCCCCTCTGGGCGGTGCCGGTGTCACCTGCCTTTGGTGACACTGGAATTACCCCTTAAACCGGATTGGCTTTGGACGTCCTGCTAATTAATTAATTGGGGATTGTTCCTCTCTGCCATCCCCGGGTCCCCAGCACCAGCAGCCACCAGGGAAAAAACAGCTGGAAACACCTTGGGAAATGCCACATTTGCTCCCAAAATCTGCTTTTCCCGACATTTTTCCACGGGCAGAGTCGGGGGAATCTTTCTGCTGCGAGTGGCAGGGAGAGATTTTTTGAGGAGCAGCTGGGGGGGCTCAGCCTGGAGAAAAGGAGGCTCAGGGGGACCTTGAGGCTTTCCACAGCTCCTGACAGGAGGGGACAGCCGGGGGGGAGCCAGGATCTGCTCCCAGGGAATGTCAGCACAAAAGGAAATGGTCTGAAGCTGCACCAGGTGAGGTCCAGGATGGACATCAGGAGGAATTTCTATGTGGAAAGGGTGGTCAGGCCTTGGGACTGCCCAGGGAGGTGGCTCCAAATCACTGGAGTTTGGAGGAAGATGAGGATGAAAATCTGAGCTTGATTTGCTCCAAATTGTTGGACTTTGGGATGGGAGAAGAGGATGAAAATCTGAACCTGGTTTGCTCCAAATCATAGGAGTTTTGGGGAAGATGAAAATGAAAATCTGAGTCTGATTTGCTCCAAATTATTGGAATTTGAGATGGGAGAAGAGGATAAAAACCTGAGCCTGTTTTATTCCAAATTATTGGAGTTTGGGGTGGAAGAGGAGGATGAAAATCTGAGTTTGGTTTGCTCCAAATCGTTGAAGTTTTGGGGTGGGAGAGGAGGATGAAAATCTGAGCTTGTTTTACTCCAAATTCTTGAAATTTGGGGATGGAGAGGAGGATGAAAATCTGAACCTGTTTTGCTCCAAATAATTGGAATTTGGGGATGGAGAGGAGGATGAATTCCTGAGCTTGATTTGCTCCAAATCATAGGAGTTTTGGGAAAGATGAGAATGAAAATCAGAACCTGTTTTGCTCCAAATAATTGGAATTTGGGGATGGAGAAGAGGATGAANAAAATTTGCCTTTTAATCACAGAAAATGACTGGGCGGCTCCCCGCTCCCCCCCTGCCCGAGCTGCTCCTCGCTGATGGAATTCGTTCTTGGGGCTTTTCAAAGGTGTTTCAAGGGGGAGCTTTGGGAAGCTTCACCTTGGAGCTGTGGCGAAGATGAGGGACAAACCTCCACGAGGTTTGGTTTGCATCCCAAAGCTTCCTTGACTGGAGTAATGGAATGGTTTGGGTGGGAAGGGACCTTAAATCCCATCCATTCCCACGTTCCCCATCCCAGGTTATTCCTGGGACGCTTCCAGGGATGGGGCAGCCTCAGCTTCTCTGGGAATTTTATTCCAGAGCCTCCCCACTCTCACGGTAAAAGTCCCTATTTTCTTTTTTAGGATGATTTTTATCTTTAAAAGCTGTGAGCGAGCTGCTAAAAGAGGGAGCAGAGGGTGTCAGAGCTCCAGGGATGTCCTGGTCACCCTGGCTCAGCTGGGACACGACCACTGGGATGGTGGCTCCAACTCCTGGAATTCACCTCCCAGCTTGGAAAAAAACCCACAGAAAATCAGGAATCACCGGGGCTGGTGAGGTGGGTGCACCCTGTGCTCTGTGTTTGTCATTCCTCGAGCATCTCTGATAATTTGGGGCTTCAAAATCCACATTTTCCTCTCCCCCAGCTGCTAAATCCAAGGTGTGCTTTGTCTCCTTGATGAAAAACTTGCTTGGGGTGAGCCTGAAAAGCTCCCAAGCTGATGGAGCTGATTTCCAGCTTCCAAGGGCTGGGCTGGCAGTCCCGAGGGACACCTGGTGAAATCTGCTCTGATATTGGGAGAAATTCAGGTCAGCCCTGAGCAGAAAGCGCCCCTGGGGCCTTTCCTGGTTTCCAGGGCAGTTTCTCACTTTCCAAAAGTGAAACTCCCACTCCAAGTGAGTCAGACGAGAGCTGGAATCCCATTTTAAGGTGATTTTCCAGCTGACAGGAGCAGGTTAATTGTAAACTGTCTACTGAAGCTTTAAAACTCCTGTCCAGCCTTATTATTAGCAGCTGGAAATTTATGGAGCGAGACTCTGCGTGGTGATAGCTGGGCTCTGCCCAGACGAGGTGTGTAATTAATCCCCACGCTGGCAGCAGGAAAATCAGATGTAAAACTGCTTTTTTTTTTCTTTCTGACACATCTGGGAGGGGACAGAAACTCTGTCCTACCTGTGCTGGGCTGGGGGACCATGTCAGAGCTGTCACCTCGGGGACTGAGGGTGAAATCCTTCCCAGCTGTGAGAAACTCCAGTGTGGGGGCTCATCAGTCCCTGAATTTGGGGTTTTGGGTGGTGGATTTGGACCTTGTAGGGTACAAATCCTCATGGGATTTTCCCTAAAATTGAGATTTTGGGTGGTGGGTCTGGACACTGCAGGGTGCAGATCCCCATGGGGATTTTCCCTGAATTTGGGATTTTGGGTGGTAGATCTGGACACTGCAGGGTGCAGATCCCCATGGGGATTTTCCCTGAATTTGGGATTTTGGGTGGTGGATCTGGACTGCACAGGGTCCAAATCCTCATGGGATTTTCCCCTGAAATTGGGATTTTGGGTGGTGGGTCTGGATCTTGTAGGGTGCAGATCCCCATTAGGTTTTTCCCTAAAATTGGGATTTTGGGTGGTAGATCTGGACACTGCAGGGTGCAGATCCCCATGGGGATTTTCCCTGAATTTGGGATTTTGGGTGGTAGATCTGGACACTGCAGGGTGCAGATCCCCATGGGGATTTTCCCCTAAAATTGGGATTTTGGGTGGTGGATCTGGACTGTACAGGGTCCAAATCCTCATGGGATTTTCCTTAAAATTGGGATTTTGGGTGGTGGATCTGGAGTCTGTGGGGTGCAGATCCCCATTAGGTTTTTCCCTAAAATTGGGATTTTGGGTTGTGGATCTGGACACTGCAGGGTGCAGATCCCCACAGGGTTTTTCCCCTTGAAATTGGGGTATGGAACAGTGGATCCTGGGAATTTTGGGATCTGTGGGATGGCTGGGAGCTTGCTGTGGGGACAGCCATGGGGATGACCCATCCCTGCTCCAGAGGGGTTCGTTCTTCACTGGAGGGGGCTTTGCAGGAGGGCTTTGGAGGAGCCTTTTCCTCCCCTCCCATTGCTGCTGTTGGGCTCGATGGGTGACAGCTGGGGGTGGCAGAGGGGACAGCAGTGTCCCTGTGTCCTGCAGCCGTTTCCCGGGCACTGAGCTATCCCAATCCCATCTGCATCCTCATTCCCAGCCGGACAGAGGCCGGAGGTGCTGGAGGAGCTTCAGGTTTTATTTTTGGTGTTTTTTATTTTGTCCTCTCTCATTCCTCGGAGCCGTTTGTGCCCTGTGTCTCTAAGTTCTCCTCTCTCCCCACTTTTCCCATCTTTGCAGCACGGAACCCAAGCATTTGAACCAGATTGGGCGGAGAAATGGGATTTGGGTTTGTTCCCACCCTCCCCCGGATGGCTGCAATTCCCTGCCGCGATCCCGAGGGAAACAAACCCCAGCTGCGGGGAAACTCATTTTTCCTGCTGGAACCGGCCCGGGGAAGGGCAAAGGAGAGCCCGGCACCTCCCGGGCTCCGCATCCCGGGCTCCAGGCACGGCTCCTGCTCCTCTCCGGGACGCAGCCGCGGCTCCAGGGCCGTGTCAGCACCAACAGCTGGCTGAAAAAATTCAAATTGCATCTCCCCAAGGGAGCAGCTGACACCGAGCCCGGAAAGCCGGGATGTCCCCGGCAGCGGCCGTGGGGCTGCTTGGAAACTTTCTCCCTCTTTTATGTGTTTTTATCAGCGCTCATGAAAACTGATGAAAAAACCGAGAAAAACAAGGGCTCAGCCTCGCTCTGCCCACTCCCATCCCGACTTCCTGCAGGAATTTTGGGGGCTCTGCCGGTGCCCCCCACCCCTGAACCCTGCAGCCGCCTGGCTGCGCATCTGTCCCCGCTCCGCCCTCGCCTGCCGCTCTCAAACCTGCCCTGCAGCATTGCCGGAGTTCCCTGCGCTCCCCGATCCCCTCCCCGCCGCTCCCGCGCTGCTTTCTAGCTCTGCCGCCCGAAGCCGGGCGGATTTCCAGCGGTTTTCCCTCCCTGGGTGTCCCCCCGAGGCCGGAGCTGCTCCGTGTCCAGCTCGGCTTTGGCCAGAGGAGCCCCAAAATTCCGAGCCCACCCCAAGAGCAGAGTGGGAACGGCAGGGCCAGGCTGGGGCAGGAGCTTTGTTTGCTCTTTTGGGGTTTTCGTGAGGAAAAAATCCCAGGGATGCTTCTGCTCTGGAAAAGAGGACAGAGGGGAGCTGAGCACGGCGAGGTGGGGACAGAAATGTCCCAGGAATTCCAGTGGGATCTGCCCTGCTCCCTTTGGGGTGGGATGGGAAAGGTCCCTCCTGTTCCAGAGCCCCGCAGGGCCAGGCACCGTCTGTCCTAATTCCGGGCCCTTTTCCAGCCCATCCCACCCACACGAGCATTTTCTCCTTTATGGAATTGCTCGTGGCCCCACTGAGCTCTCCCTGGAGCTCCTTCCTCACCCTAAACCCGGGAGCTGTGTTTGTTCGGTTGTCCCAAAAAGCAGCCAGGCCAAAACTTGCAGCGGGCAAAGTCCGAGCGGGGCAGGGGAAATGCTGAGGAGGGGAAATGTCCGGGATCAAAGAGTTCCCAGACGGCACAGCAGAGTGACACTGACCCCAATTAATGCTCAGAGTTAATGAATCCCTTTGGCTGCTTGGCTGAAGTGTAAAATGCTTTGCAGAGGCGTGGAGGGTTTGTGGTGTGGCCGCCAGCTCCGGGTGCTCTGGGGGATCAGAGGGGTTTTCCAGCCAGGAAAAGATTCCAGGGGGGATAAAATCTCCACCTGACTGCTGGAACTGGGCCCTGAATGGGGCAGGCCGGAGCAGGGACAGCAGAGCCAGCAGGATTTGGGGACAGCCAGAGCCCAGGTGTCCCCTTTGGGGTGACACCCTTACCTGGCCAGCCGGGATTTGCCCATCCCCAATCCCATTTATTGCCTGGCTCTGCTTTTCCAGCTGCCCCACAGCAGCCCCAGGGGGAATTTGGGACAAGTTGGGACATTTGACAGAAGTTTTCCCAGCTGGAATCTGAGGCCTTGCAGGGACCTGCACGGATTTGTGTCCCCAGCGAGCTCTGAGGTGACAAAGCCTGGCCTGAGCTGCTCCAGAGCCCAGCAGGGCAGGGACAGATTTAGGATGGGTTTGGATGGAAAAATCAAAGCTGGGCTGAGCCAGGGGGGTCATTCCTTCCCAGGGAGGGACAGGGGACATGGATCCCTGAGGATGACACAGGTCCTGCTTGGCTAGTGGGAGAATTGGGGTTTTTGGAAGGATTTCAGCAGTTTTTTAAGGATGACCTGAAAGCCCAAACCCTTGGGGTCAGTCCTTTCTCCTCCCCTCATGCTCAGCATCCCCAAAATCCAGCAGACACCGCAGGGAGAGCAGAGCCAGCAGGATTTGGGGACAGCTGGAGCTCAGGTGTCCCCTTTGGGGTCACACCCTGACCTGGCCAGCCCGGATTTTTCCATCCCCAATCCCATTTATTCCCTGGCTCTGCTTTTTCTGGGATGGCTGTGCTTGGGATAAAGAGGGGGGGACACCCCAACCCTCAGCCATGAACCCAAACCCATCCAGCACTCCGTGTCCCCTGGAGGCTGAGAAAAAAGCCTGATAACAACCCTGATAACAAACCCTGATAACAAATCCCACACCCGGGGCAGGTGCAACTTTTGATACAACGTATATTTATTGCAAACAATAATATACAAAAAAACCCAAACCAAAACAAACAAACAAACAAAAAAAGGTAAGTTTCACAAAGAAAAGGATCTTGTAACCAAAACCAAACCAAACTTACCTAAAGACAAAATATGATTTAAAGGACAGGTCTTTTAAGTTACAGAAATACTTTAAAAAGATCTGCTTTTATACAGAAATAGAGAGATGCCATATTATAAGAGTGCTTTAAGATTTTTTTTCTCCTACTGAATCCCTAAAAAAAAAAAGTTAACAAATATATCTTTTTTTTTTAAATAAAAAAAGTCTGCTGTCTTTTTTAAAAAGCAATCCTTAACTGTTCAGCCACAGCTTCACCAAAATCAGTGTCCCCCCACCTCTCCCAGGCAGTTTTTGGGGGGGTTGAAGGCTAAAACGGTGCCACCCCTGCAGCAGGGCTGGGGTGTGGGGCTCGTCCTTGCACGAGCTGGTGTGTCCCAGAGAGCTGAGGCAGGAAACAAGGCAAATGATTCAGTGATCCGCTACATTTGCAATCTTTAGTTTGTACAAATCTCATTTTTCTTTTTTTTTTTTTCTTCCAGTTACTCCTCGAAGGCAAAAGAAAAAAAAAATAAAACCTCAAAGAAAACAAAACAAAACAAAAAAAAAAAAGGAAGAGCACAAAGTTTGTACAAACCCAGGACACAGATTCCAAAAAGAATAATAATAATAATAATAACAACAACCAAAAGGAATTAAAGAGATAAATAAAGGACTGGTTACAGTTTCAGACCATAATTTAACAGGCACGGTCACCTTCCAAATAATGCTCCCACTAATGCAACGCTTCTGAAAGGACTTGGGGGGAGATTAAAACAACAAAACCCAAGGAAAACGGTGATTAAAAGCTGCTCTTCTCCCCAAATAAATAATTTAAAGGATCTGTGCCGGCTCCCAGGCAGAGAGGAGCCCCTGGCTGGGTTTGGCACCCTGGGGTGGGCAGGGGGTGCCCGGAGGGGTCGGGCTCAGCCCCAGCCCGGGGCCAGTGATTATCAGGGGCTGCTTTAAGGCTTCCAGCAGCACTTTGGGGCTGCTCCATGGATTTTTAAACTATTTTTTTTTCCTCTTCTTGTTTTTCTTTTAAGGCTCAGGGTTATTAAAAAATAAAGTGAAGTTCTCCTCCTGGCTGGTTTTGCTACGAGTTAGAAAAATAAAGCCTCTCCCATGCTGGTCCCTGCCCCAGTGCTGGGTTCCCAGGGCAGAGCACACTGGTTTAGTTTCATTTTTAGAGCAAAAAAAGACACTTCTCTATACAAAAATACCTCTGCAAGAAAACCTAGGGCTGCTCCACTAAGTGTCATTTTTTTTTTAGCTGTTGGAAAAATAAGAGCATTTCAAAAAAATCTCTAAAAAATAGGTATAAATCCCCTCAAATTGGTAACGAATCATACACAGTACATACTAAAAATATTTAAAATAGAGAATATTCCTCACAGAGGACTCTCGAGTTCTCTTTTACCCCCCTTTTTTTTTCTTCTTTTTTTTTTTAATTTTTATTTTTTTATCTGGCTTTTAATTACTGCTAAAAAAAAAAAAAAATCATTACAAAAGTCCAGAGAAGGAGCCAGCTGGGCGGGTTGGGTGGAAATCTCCTCTCCACGCTGGAAGAAGCAGAGTTCAAGTCCAGTCCTTGGCAAGTGTGCCCCAAATTTCGGGGCTGGGAGCGGGTCCTGGAGGATGCTGTAGTGCAGAAGGCTCGAGGCGCTCTCTCCTCCCCGCCAGCTTCCACGTGAGCGTCTTTTCAATTATAATTTCAATTTCACACAGTCTGAGGCGACTCGTCCTCGCCGCTTTCGCGCATTTCTGACTTCTTTCGGCGTTTTCTCGTCGCCTTTTCGCCCTTTTTGGCGGCGCTCTCCTCTCCCTTAGGGCCGGGTGAGCTGCGTGTAGACGGGCTGCTCCCAGTGCTGCGGGCTGTGCGTCTGGGGGATGGAGGGCACCCCCGCCGTGTCGGCGATGGGGGTGTACATGGGGCGCTGCGTGGGGCTCATGTAGCTGAAGGTGGAGTAGAGCCCGCTGCCCTGCCCGGCGTGGCTGTAGTAGGAGCCCGAGGAGCCCTGGTGCTCGCCGTACTCGTACTGCGCGCGGCTGATGCTGGGGTAGGACGAGCTGTAGTGCTGCAGGTTGAAGGAGCTGTAGCTCAGCTGCTGCTGCTGCTGCGGGGAGTGCTGCTGCTGCTCGCTGTAGTGGCTGGGGCTCAGCTGCTCCGTCTTGATGTGCGTCCTTTGCTGCTGCTGCTGCTGCTGCTGCGGGCCCTGCTCGGCGCTCAGCGCCGGCAGCTGCGCCGCTGCCGGCGGCTGCTGCTGCTGCTTGGACATCCAGACGCCCGCGGCGCCGCTGATGCCGTAGGTGCCCGTGTAGGTGACCTGGCCGGGCTGGCCCGGGTGCCCGTTGGGTGGCAGGTACTGGTCGAACTCGTTGACGTCGAAGGTCTCGATGTTGGAGATGACGTCGCTGCTGAGCTCGCCGATGTCCACGTCGCGGAAGTCGATGTGCGGCGGCTGCCGGCCGCCCTCGCCCAGCGCGCGGCCCTCGCGCTTCAGGTCCTGCTTGCCCGGCTGAGGGTCCGTCTTGGGGGTGGTGGGCGGCGTGGGGGGCCCCTGGGACTGGCCTGGGGGAGGAAGGAGAGGGGTGAGGGTGTGGCAGGGGTGGTGAGTGGGGCGCACCGTCCAGGTGTGAGGGACACGGAGCCCAGCCCCACGGGCAGCAGCCTGCTGTGCCCTCAGGGTGGTTTTCTGGGTTTTAAAAAGCATGGGTTCATGTTTCTCACGGGCAAACAGGGGGAAGTGGCTGCAGTGGGGCGACAATTTGTGTGCCCAGGCTCTGGGCACAGCTCGTGGGCAGTTCTCCCCCTTCTCACCCCATTCCTGGCTCTCTCCTTCCCATCCCCTCACCCAACCCCACCTTCAACCCGGTCTGGGCTGCAGCTTTGGGCAGCTGTGCCGTGCCCCCCGCAGGCTCCGTGGGTACCTACCCGAGTGCTCCCCGGGCGAGTGCACCTCGCTGATGCTGGAGGAGGACTGCGGCGAGTCCGCCTGCAGCGCCTTGAAGATGGCGTTGGGGGAGATGTGGGTCTGCTCCGCGCCCTCCTCCTGCTCCGCCTGCCCGTTCTTCACCGACTTCCTCCGCCGGGGCTGGTACTTGTAGTCGGGGTGGTCCTTCTTGTGCTGCACCCGCAGCCGCTCGGCCTCCTCCACGAACGGGCGCTTCTCGCTCTCGTTCAGCAGCCTGGGGGGGACACGGGGGGCGCGGGGTCACTTGTGGCTCGCGTGGGGGGGGACGCCGAGCGGTGACACCAGCGCCGATCCCTCCCTCGGATCCCCCCAAAAAGCGATGCAAAGCCCCCCACAACCTGAACGCCCTGTCCGGGACACTCGCTGGTTGTCACCCCCTTGTCCCCGGCGCTCTCTGGTTGTCACCCTCTCATCCCCCAGATTCCTCCGGTGGCCAGACCAGAGCTGCAGGAGCCCAGCGGGGTCCAGCCGTCGCCCACCCCACCCTGTGGGGCACATCTCGCTGTCCCCGGGCGCTTTGGGGACATCCCTGCCTGCCAGGGCCAGCTTTCCTCCCCCGTTCCAGCGCTGCAGGATCCCCCCCCGCCCCTCGCGCAGTCCCCGAGGACGCGGTGGCCCAGGTGACTCACTCGCCTCGTGTTTTCCTCCCCTCCCCGCCTGATTCTGGCACTCGGAGGCCACCCGGCCCTGCGCCACTCACCGCCGCCACCCACCCTCGCTCCCTCCCTCCTTCCCTCCCCGCATCGCCCCGCGCTCCCTCCGGCCCGGCCCGAGCTGATGCAATCCCCAAAATCCATCATTTCCTCCGCACCGGCAGCGCAAACAAACAACGGCCGGGGCAGCCCGGGGGGCTCCGCACGGTCCCCCCGCCCCGGGCACCGCTCCGGGATCAGAAAGCACTTCCAACACCACAAAGCGAACGACTTTCCCTGCTTTCCCCCTCCTATCCCGGCTTCTCCTCGACCTAACAAGTTTTGCACTCCGCAGGAGTTTTTCCAGCGCGTTTTCAACATCCTGGCGCTCGCTGGGCATCCCCCCCTCCCCGCGGGCATCCCGGCCCCGCACTCACCTCCAGAGCTTGCCCAGGGTCTTGCTGAGCTCGGCGTTGTGCAGATGCGGGTACTGGTCCGCCAGCTTCCTGCGGGCGGCCTGCGCCCACACCATGAAGGCGTTCATGGGTCTCTTGACGTGCGGCTTGTTCTTGCTGGAGCCGTTCACCCGCACCGGCATCGGCACCAGGGTCCAGTCGTAGCCCTTCAGCACCTGGCTCACCGCCTCCCGGATGCACACCGGGAACTTGTCCTCGTCGTTCTCCTTCTTCAGGTCCGGGTCGCCCTTGGGGAAGGTGTTCTCTTGGGGTCTGGTGTTCTCCGTGTCCGAGCCGGATCCAGAGGGGCAGGGGGACCCGGCGGAGTCATCCGACATGGTGGGGCTGGGGGCGTCGGAGATACATTTGTCCTGTTCTTCTGTCATTTTCATGAAAGGGTCGAGGAGATTCATGCGAGAAAGTGGCCGAGGGGGAACAAGGGGGCGAAAAAAAATTAATAATAATAAAAAATGTTAAAAAGTTAGGCGCTAAGGGGCAGGGACGGGTTAAAAAAGTAAAAACTCGGAGAAACAAAGTCTCCACCGGCTGCGGAGAGGACGGAGAAGAACCGCGAGAAGTTCGCAAGAAAACTTTTTATTACTTCTCCTCCGCACAAAAACGCTAAAAAAAAAAAAAAAATTACAAAAAACAAGAAAACCAAAAAACTCCGAAACGAGGAAAGGGAAAAAAAAAAACTGTGGCGAGGCCGGGAGCAGGAGCAGGAGCAGGACAAGGAGCGGGGCGAGCGGCCGGGGCAGTGTCGGNGGCGGCCTCGGGGGGCTGCGGGTGGCCGGCCCTAGAGACCCCAAAATCGCTGCTGCGCTTTCGCTTTTTCTCCTTTTTAAACTTTTTTTTCTTCTTTTTTTTTTCTTTTTTTTTTTTCTCCTCTGTTCTTCTTGGCACAATGGAAACCTGATGTTGTGTTCTTTACGAGGGGGNTTTTCTTTTTGGAGGGGGTGTCCGGCGCGTCCCTCCGCCCACCCCGCGCTGCGACATCCGCGCGTTCCCCGTTTACTCCTCTTTCTATCCTTATTCCCCATCCCGGTGGTCCCGGCGCGCCTTTCCCTGCGCGGCCGGACCGGGCTGCGGGACCCTCATCCCGCTTCCCCATCCCGGCCCCGCATCCCGATTCCCCATCCCGGTCTCCAACTCCGCTTCCTAATCCCGGCTCCCCATCCCGGTTCTTCATCCTGATCCCGCATCCCAGTTCCCTATCCCGTTTCTTCATCCCGGTTCCTCATCCCAATCCCGGATCCCGGTTCCCCATCCCGGTCCCGCATCCCGGTTCCCCATCCCGGTCCCGCATCCCGGCCTGGAGCCGTGCCCGGGGAAGGAGCGGCCTCTTCCCTGCCCCTCTCCACAAAAATAAAAGTTTTGCCGAGTTGATCAAGTCCCGAAAGGCGAGGCCGGGAGCTGCCCGGGGTTATCTGTGGATGAGTGCCGATATTTCCCTTTACAGAAACACTCCGGGTTTACCGGAATCACCGGTCTGTAGCCGCGAGCGGCTCTCCCGTGCGGGTCCCAGTGAAATCAGGGCTGGCACTGCAATCCCCGTCCAGGTGGGGAATAAAACAGATCCCGGCTTTTCAGGCTCCAGGAGAAGGATTTGGTGGGAGCTGCTCAAAAAGCTGCGCCCCTTCCCACCTCCCTCCTTCTCCCCGCGCTCCTCAGCGCCTTTCGGGGGCAGAAACCTCCGGGCTCTGCTCCTTTCCCAAAGCCGGAGCCCAGAATTTTTCATTGCAACTCGAGCGTTAAAGTTGGGGCTTTCTGGAAGCCGCTTTCATTTGCTGCTTTTCATTTGCAGCCTTTGTGCGGCCGGACAATCCTCGGGGCAGCGGCCGCCTCCGTGCCCTGTCGCGATTGTCGTCGTTACCCTGACCAGGGGGGCTTCAAGGTATTGGAAAAGGCACGTGAAAACAAACAAACAAACAAACAAAAATTTATATATAAAATTAAAAAAAATTAGGACAAGGCAGCGGGAAAGGAGCTGGGGATAAACGCACTGGAAACCCTCTCCTTGGTTGGTTTTAGTTTTCCCTGAGGTTCTGGGGATGATTTTGGGTTGGTTTTTTATTTTTTTTTATTTTTTTTTTGCTTGCAAACTTTTTTTGGGAAGTAGTTTTGCTCTGGGTGAGTTTAAAGGTAAGTGGCTGAGCTCTGTCCCAGAGCCTTTGTCTGCAGGAACAGGGGCACTGCGAGCAGAGCGGGGCTTTTCTCCAGGGGAATTTGGGGTTTTTTTATTCCTGAAACACCGAGGACGCTTTTCCCAGAGTTGTGTTTCTTTCCTTTGCTAAATATCCAATATTCCAGGAGAGGGCCACTGAATTTTGCATTGTTATTTGCGGTGACAAAGGCAAACTTTCTGCAAATATTACAGGTGATAATTTGGGTTATTTTCCCTGGGTAATCCCAGCTCTAGGGTGGTGCATGCTGGAGTTTAGCTCCCCAAATCTCAGTTAATAAATATATTTCTTGCAGAACATGACAGCAAACGCAGGCAGGAGATTGTTCTGATCTCAGCTGGAGCCAAAATCTGAGCAAAATGTACCTGGAGAGGAGCAAAACCTGGTGACAACAGATTGTCCCCTGGCCCTGCTGCTGATTGGCAGAAACAGCAGCGGGACAATTGGGGAGGGTCATGGATTGAATGGAAAGGGTCAGAATTAGGACATTTTTCATCCTGCAGATCCATCTGCTGGAAGGGGCTCTGCCTCCCCTGCCAGGCTGCTCGGAGCGAGGCGAGGGGCTTGACAAGTTTGAACAATAAACAAAAGCGAAAGGGGAAGGAGCTCTGCAGTTATTGTGTGTGATTTGATAATTTCTGGCTTATTATTTTTAATTATTGCTCGATGGACTATTTGGACAAGGTGGACAAGCTGATTAATCACAGCCGGGTAGAAGCTGCCTGTAAAAGCTGCTGCTGCTGCTTTCCCGTCAGGGTGGAAGTTTTCCTTTCCTTTTTTCTGGAATTAACATTGTTTTATCCAAAGTGGCCAGCTCAGGGAGCAGGGAAGGTTTTTAGTGAGGGTTAAAGCCCCCGTTTGATGGGTTTTTCCTGCTCCTTGTGCTAAATCAAATCCCTGGTTTTAGGGAATAACCTTTCCAAGAGTTAGTGCGGGGAGTGGAGGAGACGGGAATTTTGGGAGTGGGGGGTGGATTTAGGGAGGTTTTTCTGTCCAAATTTAAAATATGGCTGTGCTTCAGATGAGTTGTGCTTCAGAAATTGTTTCATGGATTTTTGAGGGAGCCCCTTTGATGCTGGGGAGATTCAGGCTCTGCTCTGACCCCTGGGATTTGGGATTGGTGTTGGGAAGGTTCAGGCTCTGTTCAGGACTTGGGATTGGTGTTGGGAATGTTCAGGCTCTGCTCTGACCCTCAGGATCTGGGATTGGTGTTGGGAAGGTTTGGGCTCTGCTCAGGATTTGGGATTCGTGTTGGGAATGTTCAGGCTCTGCTGTTACCCCTGGGATTTGGGATTGGTGTTGGGAAGGTTCAGGCCCTGCTCAGGATTTGGGATTGGTGTTGGGAATGTTCAGGCTCTGCTCTGACCCCTGGGATTTGGGATTGATGTTGGGAATGTTCAGGTTCTGTTCCAACCCCTGGGATTTGGAATTAGTATTGGGAAGGTTCAGGCTCTGCTCTGACCCCTGGAATCTGGGATTTGTGTTGGGAATGTTTCCCCAGGGGTGCTGGGATGTCACTGTGTCCCCTCTGAGCCCAGCCAGGCCAGCAGTGCCTCTGCCCTGTCACCACCCCCTCAGTGGGGCAGAAATCCAAGGAGAAGCTGCAGATCCTGGGAAATGTTCCCTGCTCCTGGTGGGAGCTTCGGGGTGTGGAGGAATTCCCTAAAACCAGAGGTGTTCCTGCAGCAGAATCTGAATTTTGATATCAAAACTGGATCGATTATTGCTCCATGGCCCAAAATGTGAAATTCCAGGTGTGATTGTGCCTTTGGATTTATCCAGGAATGTTTGCTCCGGCGTTTTCGGATGGAGGCTTTGGCAGGGCTGGTGCAGCTCCGTTAATTGCGGCTTAATTAATGTAAAAATTAAAAATCCCCCTCCTCATCAGTGACATTTTATTAAACCTCAGAGCGAGGCTACATCCCACAGAAATATTCCCACATTTTGGCTTTTCCCTCTCTCCTGGGAGCAGGGAAGACTCAGCCTGTCCTTGGTTTTCCCTGAAATTTCAGCTTTTCCCTGATTTTCCCTTTTCCCAGCCGGGTTTCCAGGGATCCCACATTGTGCCATTCCAGGTGTAAAATGCCACAGATTTCCCTCCCATCCCAAATATTCCTGATGCAGGGATGGAATTTGTGCTCAGGGTTTTGGTGGGAGCATCCGTGGATCCAGCACATGGGGTTGGTGTGGAGCTCCTGATCCCATTTCCAGCTGATCCAGGGAATAAAAGAGATCAGGAGCAGGAGCTGAGGGGGACAGCCTTGGAGCCTTTAAATGGAAATTAATTCCTTAAATAATTGCCTTTAAATTTGTAATTTCAGCTCAGAATTCATTTGGATCAGATTCATTTTGTAAATTCAGCTCAGAATTCATTTGGATTGGATTAATTTTCTAAATTCAGCTCGGAATTCCTTGGGATTTTATTCACTTTGTAAATTCACCTGAAAATTCCTTGGGATCAGGTTAATTTTGTAAATTCAGCTGAGAATTCTTTGGGATTTTATTAATTTTGTAAGTTCGGCTGAGAATTCCTTGGGATTTTATTAATTTTGTAAATTCAGCTGAGAATTGCTTCAGACTGGATTTGTTTTGTAAATTCAGCTCAGAATTCCTTGGGACTGGATTAATTTTTAAAATTCAGCTGAAAATTCCTTGGGATTGGATTAATTTTGTAAATTCAGCTCAGAATTCCTTGGGAATTTATTAATTTTGTAAATTCAGCTCAGAATTCCTTGGGAATTTATTAATTTTGTAAATTCAGCTGAGAATTCCTTGAGAATTTATTCACTTTGTAAATTCAGCTGAGAGTTCCTTGGGATTTTATGAATTTTTAAAGCTCTGTTTCTCTGGCCTCCCAGGACAAGAATCAGCCCTGCTGCACCTTGAGCTGGAGACAGCAGGGTGTGATTTAAGCTTGGCAGATCCTGGGAATGCCTGAAAAAACAGGAGAGAACAGGAATTTCCCCCTTCTTTTTGAATACATAAAATAACAGCAGCCTGAAGACTCCAAAATTCATTTTTAATTTATGCCTAAAAACACCATCAGGAGGGACTCGCTCTGGGGAGGAAATTCTGGAATTTGGGGGAATAATCCCAGCTCTGGGGTGAAATGATCCTGATGATTTCCGAGCTGGCTGCTCCCACAGCAGCCCCTGGAATAGCTGGATTCATTTCCCCCTTCCAAAATCATCCCAAAAAGGCAAAGCTGGGGAGGAATCGGGATTAGGGTGAGACTGGAGGCAGCAGGAAAAGAATTGAGAGCAGGGAAAAGCTGTCTGTCCCTGGAAAAAAGGGTTGGGAAGTGCTAAAAAGAGGAAAATCCGAGGAAAAAGAGAGAAAAAAATTGGGATTTTTAGCTTTGCTGACAGAAATCCCAGTGCTGATGGGCAGCTCCAAGTTTGGGGTGGAAAATCTGGAATCTGGGGTGGATTTATTCCCATTTCCAGCTGGGAGCTCAGAGCATTCCCTGGCTCCACCTTGGAAAACAGAAATAATTCCCTTTTTTCTCCTCCTTCTCCCACAGCTGGAACCCTCTGGGCACAGCCTTGGACGTCACAAATACTCCTGGGATTTCTTTTCATTTTATTCCTGGAGATTAAAGGGTTTAATCTGGAGATTTAGGGAAGGGGGGAATATTTATTTATTGATTTATTTTACCATTTCATAAATAAATATTTCCCCCTTCTCTAAATCTCCAGATTTATTGATTTATTTTACAATTTCATTCTTTCTTTCTTTCTTTCATTATGTATTTTTTTGCTCCAGGATTTTTGGCTCCAAACTCTTGCAAACTTTGCCTACATGGAAAATTTATCCCTCTCATGGAAATCCCCTCCCCAAAGTGTTCCCTCCCTTCCCAAAGAGTTTTCTCCTAGAGGAAAAAAATGAAAATTATTATGAATTTATTCTTTTTTTCCCCATCGAAAATGCAGCTTGAAATTCTGGAAAAGCCAATCCAAGCCATGAGGAAACTCTGGGAATGAGGACAAAAGAGGGAATTTTCATTCCTAACAATCAGAGCTGCCCAGAAAAGGGAAAATTCCCTGCAGGGAATGCTGCTGGTGAGGGATCACCGGAATTTTCTACCTATTTGAATCAATTTTTTCTTAAAATCAGGGATACAGAGAAAAGGGAAAATGCCCTGCAGGGAATTCTGGAGACACAGCATCATCATCATAATCTGCCTATTTTTATAATTTTTTTTTTTTTAATAAATGAGTGATAGGGATAAAAGGAAAAATATCCTGGTGGAAATTTTTTTCCTTAGAAATGGAGAAAAGGAATAATTCCCTGCAGGGAATGCTGGTGGCACAGGATCATCATCACAATTTAGTTACTTTTATGAATTTTCTTAAATAAATGAGGCTACAGAGAAAAGGGGAAATGTCCTGCAGGGAATGCTGGTGGCACCATAATTTCCTGCCTCTTTTAATCCATTTTTTCTAAGAAATCAGGGATACCCCATCAATGTCACTGAGTGGTCACCGTGAAATCTCTCTCAGCGACGTTCAAGAGAATTTAAATTTCTTTACAAGCTACAAAACCTGCTTAAAAATTAAAGAAAATAAAAGATCCCACCACAAATTTTAACTCCTGATGGATTCTAATTTTTGATCTCTTTCTTTTTTATCTCTCTATTTTTTACCCCTCTATTTTCATCCCTCTATTTTTGATCTCTCTATTTTCCCCCTCTATTCTTTATCCCTCTATTTTATCACTCAATTTTTTATCCCTCCATTTTTTACCTCTCTATTTTTCATCCCTCTATTTTATCCCTCTATATTATTGCTCTATTTTTCATCCCTCTATTTTTTCCCCTCTATTTTTTCTCTCTATTTTATCCCCCTATTTTTCCCCCCTCTATTTATTATCCTTCTATTTTTTCCCCTCCATTTTTTACCTCTCCTTTTTTTACCCCTCTATTTTTCATCCCTTTATTTTTTATCCCTCCATTTTTACCGCTCTATTTTTTATCCCTCTATTTTCTATCCCTCTATTTTTTCCCCCTCCAGTTTTTCCCCC
>VYZP01027282.1:17666-42110 GCA_013400635.1 Hypocryptadius cinnamomeus
TCCCCCCCTCTATTCCCCCTCTATTTTACCCCCAGCCAGCAGCGTGGCGCTCAATTCCGTGCCCGATTCCCGCTCCCATCCCGAGGAATCCACGGCTGCAATTCCAAACCAGCCCTTCTCTGTTTTCCCAGCAATAGTTCAAATTACAGAGCCCGGCAGCAGCTTTACAAGAAAATCCCCCAGAATTGGGCAAAGGGAATAAAACTGCCATTCTCTCTACCTGTTTGTGCAGCTCCTGCCCAATGCAGGCTGTTTATTTGGAGAAGGAAAGTTGTGGAAATCTCCTTGGAGGGTGTAATGTGGCCAGCACGTGTTGCTGGGAGCTACCTGAAGTCTGGGCCCTAATGGCTTGCAGATGTCCCTGGGTCACCCATTTCCTCTGCCCGCTCCTCAAATTCGAGCGAGAAATTCGAATGAATTTCAAAAAAAAAAAAAGAAATAAAAGAAAAAGGGGGTGTTTTGGCAGGGAGAGGAGGGGGTTTGGGACTTCTGGAACTTGTAAAATTGTTTGTTTGGGTTGTTTCCAGCTGCTGGCCCCGCAGTGGGTTGGAAATTGGAGCTGCCAGCCCCACGGAGGGGTGGGGGGGAGGATGATTTATTTGAAAAATAGAGAAATCTGCGCCGGGATCCCTCGCAGTTTGCTCAGGGTGGGGAGTTTATTTACACGGGGATTATTTATGTAAAAAAGCCTGCAGTTTGCTCTGCTGAGCAATAAACAGGGATTTGTTGGAGGTGTATATACATAGATTTAAAGCCAGGCTCACGTAGGCAGGCCTAGAGCTGGGCCTGGCTGGCCCTGCCCCGTGCCAAGTGCAGTGCCCAGGCTCTCTGTAAATCCTTTATTTCACACAGACCGTCAGTTTTGAACCATGGCTCAGAGTTTAGCTCATTTTTGGTGGTTTGTGTTTGATTTCTTCCCCAGGGCTGTGGCAGTGGGAAGGGGCTGAGTCCCCTCCTGTCCCTGATGCCACCCCGAGGGTGCTGAACCTGCCACGCTCTGGACTCCAATTTGGGCACTTTTGGAGATTTTGGGGGATTATTTCTGGGGAGTTTTCGGGGGGATGTTTTTTTATTTTTTGGGATTATTTCAGAGATTTTTTTGGGGGGGATTTTTTAGGATTTTTGGGAGTTTTTTGGGATTTTTGCCTCTGCTGCCGGGTCCCTCCATGGCTCAGGGACGGGATGTGACCCTGGCAGTGGTGCTGAGCCTTTCCCAGCTGTGCCAGCTGTGGGATTTCATTTCCCTGCTCCCCACGGGTGCTGAGGGAGCTCTGTCCCAGCACCAAGTGGCTCCCGAGTCCCTTTCCCATGGGAAAAGCCTTTCCAGGGGATTTTGAGGTGCTGGCACTGAGGGTCGGGGCTGCATCCCTGAGCTCTTCATGGAGCTTCCCATTTTCTGCCCTGTCCTGATAATTCAAGGAGTTTCCAAAGGGGTTGGGCTGAGGAGCCTGGATCTCATTCAGGAGGGGCTGAAATGAAATTTTAGCTGATTTTCTGGAGCCTCCAACAGGCAGGAAAAGCCCTGGAGCCACCGGGGCAGCCAAGAGGTGCTGCTTTAATTCCTCTCTAAATTAAAATTCATCAACAGAACTGCTCTGGAATTAATTTATTTATTTACTTTCAATTTTACGATGAGACCTTGAGGAGGAGCATCATTTATTCCATTTTCCTTCGCCGAAGTGGCAAAAAAGCAGGGACAGCTTATGATGAGAAAAAAACCACTCATTAAAAATTAAAATTAAGGGAGAGAAAGATAAAAACCCAGAAATGAGGAGGGCAGGGAGTGCAGGATTTTCTGTCTCTCCTACCTGTGACAGATTAGAAATACGCTCTGGCCATTTAGCTTGGCAAAAATCAGATTTTTTTTTTTTTTTTGGTGAAAAAAACTCATCCTGCTGCTAAGTGGGAAAAGTTTATTCTGAGCATAACACCCTCCAGCTCTTGGTTTTTTTTCTTTTTTTTTTTTTTTCATTTTCCAAAGAAATGTTTGCTAGGTCTTAATAATAACACAGAAAGTCTCCGACTGCCTGACAGAATATCACTGAATTTTCTGCAGGGAAAATCCCATTTTAAATAGGGCTCTGAATGGTTTAAATGTACCTTGGCGTGGAGTTTCATTTGCTGTCAGGCTCCAACCTCTCTTTATCATAATCCTGGGCTCCTACGCAACATCCAAACTCATTTTGGACTGGGAAGAACAGGAGGAAAACAACGAAAAATTCCCAAAATCCCGGTGACATCCCCGCAGCCCTCAAGGGGACAAAGCACATCCCCCGGTTTAATTTTTAACACCCAATTCCTAAAGCTGCACTCGAGAAATTCGGGTTGCGAGCTCTGCCGGCCACACTCCTCCGAAATAAAGCCGGGCTTAAGGGGGATGTTTGAGCGGGGCTTAAAGGAAAGAAGCGTCGGGAGAACGTACCTGGGTGCGGAGCGCGGCTGGAGGCTTAGTCCCGGCTTTAAGCGCGGTTTTTGCAGCCGCTGGAGAGAGATTTAGCGGGAATTCAGGGGCTAAGGGCAGGGAGATGCGTTTGGAAGAGGAGCTTTTAACCAGGTGCTCGCTGATCCCCCCCAGGCTGCGCTCAGGGAGTTAAAATTCACCCAAATATTGATGGCAGTTCCCTCCGCTGCCAGCTCTTATCGGAGCGGGGCTTTGGCAGGGCCTGAAAGGAGGTATTGTTACCTGACAGGGGAAAAAAGAGGAGAAAAAGGAGGAAAAAAACCGGCAGAAGTTGAGAAACAAAGGAGGATTTTGGGATCAGCTCCCGGCTCTGGCAGCCCTGGGATGGGACCGTCCCCGGGGCCTGGCACAGGGGAATGTTTGCTCTTCACAGAACACTTTGGGCTGGTTTTGAAAATCTCTGAGGCTTCTGAGGTCGCCAGAATTTTTTACTTATTTGAGTCCATTTTTTCTAAAAAATCCGGGATACAGAGAAAAGGGAAAATGCCCTGCAGGGAATGCTGGAGACAGAGGATCACCATCATAATTTACCCATTTTTATCCTTTTTTTTCCTTATAAATGAGTGACAGGGAGAAAAGGAAAAATATCCTGGTGGGAATTTTGTCCTTAGAAATGAGTGATGTGCAGTTTTGTGCCTGAGCTCGATCCAGGCAGGGTTTGGGGATGGCTTTGGGTTTGTGTGGGATGGATCTGATCTGTGTCCTCCTGCTCCAGTTCTAGCCAAATTCCACATGTAGCATGTTGAAGGGGTCCATTTTTCTGGTAATTTGTGGAGATTTGTTAAAACCCTGCTGAGAAACAGAACAGCCACGTGCACTCCCCTGTCCCAGACCCCAGAGAATCCCCAGGCCCCAAGGATTATCCACGGGAAAGCAGGATCCTGTTTCCTCCTGCACATGCAGCTCCTCGTGGGCTTTTATTTCATTATTCCCTTATCTGTCACCTTATCATCTGTCCTCAATTGGCTCCAAGACTGAAGAGAATCAGATATTTTATCCTTTGGCATCAAATGCTCCAGGTTTGGTGTCCAGACCGTTTCCAAGAGGTTCCAGCCTGAACAACACCCCCCAAAAAGGTGACAAATCTGAGCTCTCCCCAGTGACCTGAAACTGCACAGCAACACCCACATTTTTTCTGTGTGACTGGGGCACCAGGGATATATTTGGGGACAGGGAAAACGAAACAGAAATCCCCCAGAGAGAACCCAATCCAGTCCTACTGGTCTGGCAGCTTTTAGGAGAGAAAAACCAGGAGGACAATGGGGTGACCATGGAGTGTCCTTGTGTGGGAAGAGACCTCTCTGCCTGGGAAGGCTCTCCTGGCAAATTTTGGCTCTTTTGGGGCTGTTTTAGGGGAATCTGGTGGCTTGGGCTGAGGAAGCTCTGTCCCACAACTCCTGCCACCATGGGTCAGGGCTCTCCTGGGGGAATCTGTGCTTTCCTCTAGGCAATCCTGGGGATGAACTTTGGGGTGTGACCCTGGGGGATCCCCTTCAGCTGCCCCTGGGGTGGGGTTGGCACTGCTGGGTGTCCCCAGGAGCCTTCTTGGCAGCAGGAAGAGCCCTGGGAACAGCTTTGAGGGGTCCTCACTCAGCTGAGACAACGAGACTGCAGTTCCCCAATCCAGCAGCTCCTTTTTCCCACCCAGCAGTTCCTTTCTGATCCAGCAGCTCCTTTCCCCTATCCAGTGTCTCCTTTTCCCCACCCAGCAGCTCCTTTCTCCCACCCAGCAGCTCCTTTCTCCCACCCAGCAGCTCCTTTCTGCCACCCAGCAGCTCCCAGTCAGCCCCTGAAGGGGATTAATTGATTAATTTCCAACATCTTGTGCCTGATCCGAGGCCTTGGCTGGGAAAACAGGAAAGGTCAGTTTGAGTCACCCCTGGCGCGGTGGCATCCAAAGCAAACAGTGCCCTGTGGGATGCAGGGGGGCTGGGGAGATTCCCACGGGAGCAGAGGCAGCTCCAGCTCCCTCCTCACCCTGCTGCCCCCCAGGGAGGGGGGAAACCCTGGAAAGCCTGGTGGGTGTCAGACCAGAAGCGTTTCTGCAGAGGGTTTGAGTGAGAAAGAGAAGGGAGAGCGATGACAGCAGGGAAGGAGCAGAAGTGTCCTTGTTTGTCCTGCAGGATCCTGGTTTTTAATCCCCTTGGCACAAGGAGGGACAGCACCAGCTGTGGGCTGGGGGAGGGTTTTTGCTGTCCCGTGGCTCTGCAGGACACAGGGGGAAATCTCAGCTCAGGAGCAGAATTCCTGGGTGTTTTTGGGGTGTGCAAACAGAGCTTGGCTGAGGGACCGTGCCCTTGTTGTGCCCTGGGGTGGCTTTTGAGTGGGAAAATGGGAAAAGGAATGGGAATAGGGAAGGGCTGTGGAGGGATGGGATGAGGGATAAGGAATGGTGGATGGATAGGGAATGGTGGATGGATAAGGAATGGCTGTGGACGTGTGAGGAATGGTGGATGGGTGAGGAATGGTGGATGGGCAAGGAATGGTGGATGGATAAGGAATTGTGGATGGGCAAGGAATGGTGGATGGATAAGGAATGGTGGATGGATAAGGAATGGCTGTGGATGGGTGAGGAATGGTGGATGGGTGAGGAATGGCTGTGGATGGATAAGGAATGGTGGATGGGTGAGGAATGGTGGATGGGTGACGAATGGTGGATGGGCAAGGAATGGTGGATGGATAAGGAATGGTGGATGGATAAGGAATGGTGGATGGGTGAGGAATGGTGGATGGGTGACAAATGGTGGATGGATAAGGAATGGTGGATGGATAAGGAATGGTGGATGGATAAGGAATAGTTGATGGATGGAGGTTTCAGCTGTTTCACGTCTCATTTTTGAGCACTCCCTTCTCCATCTACGTTGACCTTGGGGCTTTGAGTGTCAATAAACCACTGATAATTCCCTGAGGCCAAATCTTCTAGAGGGTTCTTGGTGGTCTGCAGCTCCTCAAGCCCAACCCCCTGTGTGGGGCACGTTCCCATCCTGGAGTTCTGAGCTCAGAAATGGAAACCCCAGCTGCTCCCTCCAGCTCTGCTCCCACCCCTCGTGTGCAGATCACAATATTAAAGGGGGAATTAACCCTTTATTATCAATAATGATCCTAAATAAGCCAAGGGAATTTGCAATTCCTGAACTGAGCCCAAGCCAGCAACTTCAGATCGAGATCTGACTTCAGGCTTGGAATGGGGGGATTTGGGGAAGCACGGGGGAGTTCAGCTCCTAAATCCCTTCCCCTAGCCCAGGCCAGGGTTTACCATTAGGAAAACGTCTCAATTTCAGGGCTCTTTGCTTTTGTTTGCTTTAATTGCCATCTTCAGGAGGGTGAAGTGCACTAATGGATGTGCTGTGATCAGCACTGGGGTTTGGATCTCTGGGAGTGACCTGTGGGACCTCACTGCTCCACGGGGTTATTTCCACACTAGCTGGATTTTTTTTTCATACCAGCTGTAAGCACAGACCTTGCCTCATCTGCAGTCAGTTTATAATCTCAGAAATATCTAAAAGAGATGAGTAATTCTAAGGACTATGAATGGCACGTTCTGCTAAAAATTCAGGTGACACAAGAAGGTGAGTTGCTAATCAGCAGAATCACAAATGTGGCGTTGTTTACAACAAAAACGGGAAAAAAACCCAACATCACTTCTTTCACTTGAGAAAGACCTAATTTCCTGATGAACAAAATAGAAAGAAATATAAACAAAATGGGTTTGTTAAGGGTGGGGAAGACTGACAGTCTCTGGCCCTCAGCTTCATCCAGACCCCTCAAAAATATCCCTCTCTGCAATGGGAGACTCGTTAGTGGGCAAGGTCATTTTCACAGTGATGTCAACAGAAAACAGAGTGGCTGAATCTACCTAGATTTGAAAATGGGTGTTCTTGCCTCACACAGAGACAAACTCTGCCTTTTTTTTTTTTTTTGTGCTGTTTTTCATGCTTTCCCCTGCTGGAGACTGCCAGCATGGATCTCTCCCTTTGGAGAGCAGCACAGGCTGCAGGATTGTGGCTCCAGGAGTGCCAGAGCTCCTGGCCAGGCTCCCTGGTGGAGCTGGGTCTGACATGAGACTGGCCCAGGGCTGTGCAGCAGCTGCTGCACATCTGGCTCAGGAGTGCTGGGAAAACCTTCTCCCATCCCAGCCATGTCCTTCCAGAGGTGGCTGAAGGAGGAGAAACTCTCCCTCTGTTTTCAGGGCAGATGGGGAAGAGCTTTTCACATCTCTGAGGAGTTCCCAGGAGCTTTCTCCTCCATCCAATCCATCCATGTCCTGTCCCAGCTACCACATCCACGGGCTTCCCTCTATCTCCTTGTCCATCCTCTGGCACAGAACTCCACCCTTTTGGAGCTCCATTTCCCCCCAAACTTAAGGTTTAAAAAATGTTGAAATATTTATCAAAATAATTTTGGAAGCTCCCACAACAACAGATCCAGGAGAACACGGCACAACTTTAAGAAAAGAAGTAAAAATACAACTGAAACTGCAATATTTTGTGTGTGGCACCTTTCAGATTGGGCACCCAGCACAACTCTTGGCCCAACTTGGTTTTTTTGGGGTCCTCAACAGAAAACAAAACTGTCCCGTGGGGAATGAGTTTGCACAGAGGGGTTTGTGTCACTCAAACTCAATTTTTTTTCAAAAAAACCCAGAAGCTCTGACCAAGCAATTGGCATTTTCTGACTGATTTTCCAAAGCTGCAGGAGCACAGCCTCTCCCTTGTTCCCCCAGACGTGGGTGGGAGCAGCTGGAGGTGGGCGAGTGCTTGCTGGTGGCTCTGGCCAAGCCTTGGCTGTGGCCCAGCTCAGCTTCCAGGGCTCAGGAGAAGCCAAACCAGTGAGAAAAGTTCTCCAGCATCATCTTCAGCCATCCCCAGCCCTTCCCATTGCTGTGTTTGCTCTTTCCCATGCAGATGGCACCAACAGTGGCTCTGAGCTGTGGTTTGCAGCCAGAGCCAAGCCAGGCCTAGCCCTGGCTCAGCCTCTGAGGAGCTCCAAGCCCTGGTGTCCACCTGGACTGGTTCTCTCTCTCTAAGTGGGCAGTTGGTCCCACAAGCTCCCAGCAGGAGCTTTCTGCCTGTTTGCATCATAAAATTGTGTTTAAAGTGTGGTTATGGGCAGCACAGAGCCAGAGCAGCTGGAAAATTGACATCTCTGGGGTTTTTTTTAGGATTTTTTAGTATTTCTCCCTTGTTAATGAGAGTCTGCTCCCTTTGGGAGGTTTCTCCTTCCCAAATCCAGCGTGGCACTGGGAGCTGATCCACTCCTTGCTCGGCATGGCCCAAGGAGGGTTTTGGGAAGCCAAGGGACAGGGAGCCAGCGTGGCTTTGGCTCCCTCAGGCTGCACCCAGCTCGGTGGCCGTGCCCAGCAGAGAATTCTCAGGGAATTCTCCTTTTCCCAAAGGAACACGGGCTCCAAGCTCCGTGGTAGGTGCCCCAAAGGAGACTCCAGCCCTCCCTGAGCTGGCAGCAGAGCCTGACCATGGTTTTTCCAGGGCAAAGCAGCTTTTCCCCAAGAAGATCCCAGCAGAGGCAGCGCCCATCCCACGGGAGGGACGGCTCGGGGCAGGAGGGCTCTGCTGTGGGATCCTCTCCAGCAGCCCCATCAATGGGGGGGATTGTCCTGCGGGGTTTTGCTCCAGCGCTCGGCTCAGCAGCTCCATTCATTTGGGTCGGGACACACAAATATTCCCTGGCATTCGTCTGCCAGGCCAGGCCCAGGGCTGGCCAGAGCCCAAGAAGCACAGGGCGAGGTGGGGAGGATGCACAGCCACCCCTGCCTGGCAGGGTGCAGTTCCTAGAATCCGTGGGGTGGCACAGGGACAGGGTTGGCACCGCTGGCGGGGCTGGAGGGGGCCCTGAGAAACTTCTCAGCCCAGCTCTGTGAAAATCTCAGAGCAAACGTTGGAGGTAAACTGAGAAATCAGGGCTCAGCTCCCTCCCAGCTGGAGAGGGGATGTGAAAGGCTGAAATCACCCTCAGCTTTGGCCTTCCCAGCTTCTCCCTGGTGATCCCAGACCTCCTGGAGCACGGGGGACACAAAAACTGCCCCGAACGGGGCTGATCCTGGCTGCTGGGGGCACGGGGCTGGGTGGGGACCCTGCTCTGCCCTCCCCAAGGGGACATCTCCAGGTCTGGGAGCTGGGAAAGCCCTGATCCAGTCCCTGAGATCCTTCCCTAGCTTTTCCCCCATCAATTTGTGTTTTCTCAATTGAAAAGTCACAGGGAGAAAATCCCTTGATGGACGTGGGGGTTTGGTGAGGGAGTTTGGGATCCGCTTGGGAGCAGGAGCTCCAACCCAGCTGGGAAATGAGTTTGAATTTTTGGGGACAACCAGAGCAAAACCAGTGCTGGAGACCCCAAATCTGGGGAAACCTCATGTGTGAGCCAAGGTGGGATTTATTTTTGTGCTGGAATTTGGAAGTGAGGGACATCCCAAATGCCTCAATGTTTGCAGTTTGCTGTCCAAGCTGGTGCCTCACCCTTATTTCCTGACCCTTTAGGGACTGGCAAATTGTCCCCAGTGCCACCTCATGAGGCCAGAGGACCACCTTTGGCACTGCTGGTGAGTCCTTGACATCCCTTGCCACCAAACCAATAAAAAGGGACCCTGGGAAGCGTGGGAACAGCCCCCTGACCCCCCTGTTTGGTTTGGGGGGTGAAAGTCCGTGTGAAGAATGAGAGGAATCCCGCTGGAATCCTGCTCTGGGAGCAGCTGGGATTGGGATGCTCCCAGGGCAGGAGCAGCCAGCCCATGGCACCAGGGGACAGGGAATTTTGAGGCTGGACCTGCTGTGAGCCATTGGATTTTTGGGCATTCCTTCAGACAGCAGAGCTCCCCTCTCCCAGCCCTTTTCCTCATTCTCCCATTGAGGAATATTCAGAATTCCCTGCCCAAGCCTTTTCCCCCTCCTCCTGTAACTCTGCTCCCCAGGAACTCTCCAAAGGCTCTCTCCTATCAATTTTCCCTGCCATATGTTCTCATTAAAACATTTATTGTGCGCTTTATCTGCGGATTATTTGCCATCAATTAATAAAACATGGGGCGAGCTTCAAATGAACATTCTCCCCCTCCCCACTTCCCCTTAACGAGGGAAAGGACAGAGAAATAGGGGAGAAAAAATAATTACCATGACAGATGGTGATTTTTAACCTTTCTTTTGCTCAATCTGGGAAAAAAGGGCATTTTTCTCAGAATATTGGCGTGGGTTTTTCCTGATGAGTTACAGCACTTGGAAGGCTAATCCTGGGCTTAGCTGAGCTCAGCCTGAAATGTGTTGGTGTGTTAAGGGGGGGTGATGGCACAGGGACACTGCTGGAGCAGGGATGAGCAGGGAAAGCTGCAAAATCCACTCCTGGAAGGAAAATGTGCTGTGGCCCATGGGGTTGGCAGCCAAAAGGCCCCGTGGTCCTTGGCAGGAGCTGTCTGGGCTTGTGGAGCCTTCAAAAAAGTGGCTTTGGGGTTTTTTTAAAGAGTTCCTGCAGGGAGAGACCTCCCTGCTGTGCCCCTTCCCATGGGGAGCATCATCCCTGGTTTAGGGCGAGGATGGAGGCAGCGGGATGAGCCCTCTCCTTTCCCACCTGGGGAGATCAGGAGCATCCTGTGGTTTTGCCCTGGCAGTATTTGGAATTTTGGGCTCTCCAGGGTGGCTGCTGGGGAGATGGAGCGGGAGGAAAGGCAAACAGAACATTCCCTGTGGGTGCTGCAGGCCGGGACACCGTGTACCACCAAGGATAAATAAATCCAGGGGTAATTCACACCCAGGGGTTTCTTGGATAAACAAATGTCTGGGGAGAGACCTGCCTGTGGGGAATCTGCTGGGAAAGCCCTGCTGGGCTGGGAATTGGGGACTTAAACCCTCCAGACCAGCCTGGGCTTTGATTTCTCCCTGGGCCTGGATGTTTGCCCGGCCTGGTTGCAGAGCTGGCCCAGCAGCACGTGTTGACACTGGGCTTTAGCTCTGGGGAAAGTTTAAACTGGGCTTAGCGAGGCTCTGACACCTTGCTGAGGCTTCCCTGCCTCAATGCCACCCCTCCCTGGGACTTCTGCTGCCTCCCTGTCCCAGGTACTCCAAGAAATTCAAAGCAAAAAGCCAAATAAACTCATGGAAAAGCTGGTTCTAATTTTAAAACAACCCCACTGCCCTCGAATTTTGTGGCCAATTCTCTACTGGCTCGTGCTGGTGGAACATAAATGTGGGAGGAGAGATTTGGGGTCAGCCAGGCCCTTCCAGCCCTGCAGAACTGGGCTCTGCCCACACGGCTCCAGTCTGCCCCAAGAGCTCTGGAACAGCCTCAGGAAGCAGGAAATATTAATTTTTGGGCCTGGCATGCAGTGAGACTCACCTGGATGGGGTCAAAGTGGTCACTCTGGCTTGGGACCACCATATTTTTTTCTCCCCAATTCATCTTTTTTTTGATTTTAATGGGAATTGCTCAAACTGACACTGCCAGGGTTGTTCCCAGCTGGAAAAGGGTGAAGGTTCCTGCTCTGGGAGCACTTTTGGGGGCCAAGGGCTGCCCCCAGCTCGTCCTGCACCCTCCCATGCAGGAAAAGGGGTACGGGACTTATCCCAGCTGCCCACAGGAGTCCAAGGTCGAGGCCCAACAGAGTGGGGGTTAACCCACACCAGGAGTGGGGTTTAACCACACCAGAAATGGGGTTTAACTACACCAGAAATGGGGTTTAACCCACACCAGAAGTGGAGTTTAACCCACTCCAGAATGGGATTTAACCCACATCAGGAATGGGGTTTAACCCACACCAGAAGTGGGGTTTAACCCACTCCAGAATGGGATTTAACCCACATCAGGAATGGGGTTTAACCCACACCAGAAGTGGGGTTTAACCCATGCCAGAATAGGGTTTAACCCATGCCAGAAATGGGGTTTAACCCACACCACAAGTGGGGTTTAACCCACTCTAGAAATGGGGTTTAGCCCACACCTGAAATGGGGTTTAACCATGCCAGAAATGGGGTTTAACCCACACCAGAAGTGGGGTTTAACCACACCACAAGTGGGGTTTAACCCACACCTGAAATGGGGTTTAACTCACACCAGAAATGGGGTTTAACCCACACCACAAATGGGGTTTAACCACACCAGAAATGGGGTTTAACTACACCACAAGTGGGGTTTAACCACACCAGAAATGGGGTTTAACCCACACCACAACCGGGGTTTAACCCAGCCACCCCCAGCCTTGCCTTTGAATAAATCTCGTGCTAAATTGCACTGAACTAATTTAATTTTCTGCCTTGATTTTTATGAGCAACAATTAAGAAAAAAACAACATAAAAAACAACCCCAAAACCCAAACAGAAGGTAATTACAACCCCTGGAAGGCCTGAGCTGGGGCTGAGATGTGGCAGCTTTTATCTGGGATCTGATACGGGCGTTATTCATTGTATTAAAAGTTTGCCAAGAGAGGCTTCACTGAAAATGACCCTGTGTTATCACAGGGAGTAATATCCTGCTTTTATCAGGTGGAATAAATAAATAACACCGGCTTCAGGCTGGGCTTTAACGAGGTGACACCCAGGGCAGGGTGAGAAACCGCGCTACCTGCGAGGAAAAGGTGATTAAAGGGGAGCTGAAACTGGAACAGAAAGTGCCCCCAGATTTCTTGCACAACCACAGAGTTTTATTCCTATTTATTATCTCATGCAACAGGAATGGGATGGAATTTGGCTCTTTCTGGGTTTGAAAACTCTTTGCAAACATCTCAGTGATTTGTCTGGAAAATTCCGCCCAGGTGATGCTCCTGAAACCATTTTGTTACCTTGACCCTTGAGCCATCCTGCCCAAAAAAATCACCTTTATCCTGCCCAAAAAATCACCTTTATCTTGCCCAAAAAAATCACCTTTATCCTGCCCAAAAAATCACCTTTATCCTGCCCAAAAAATCGCCTTTGGGAGCCTTTTCCATAGGATCTCCCTGGTGCTTTTCCCACCTGGAACCCCCAACCTGCTGCTGTACAAACTCAGACTGGAAATGATGGTGGAGAATGGGTGAGAATGCCCAAAATTGGGATTGCAGCAGCTCAGACTGGGGAGGATCCATCAAGGATCAGCTCATCCAGGGGATGGCTGGAGCTCTGGTCTAAGCTGGAGATCCCCATGGAAACTGGGAATTTTGGCTGATGTTCATCTGGGCAATCTGAACTGGAATGGGAAATTCCATGAGAAGAGACATGGATGATCAGATCAGCTCAGGTTTTGGGCTTAAATATTTATTTCTAAAATTTTATAACTAAAAACCTGGATTTTAAAAAAAAGTTTTAATATTCATTTCCTCAATGTTTTTCCATGAAAGACAGAAACTTTTTTCAGGGAAGTGCAACCAAAACCTCCAGATTTCTGCCCCAAACCAGTCTGGAGCAGCCATCCCAACAATGCAACCATCCCAGGGCTTGGGTTTTTCAAACAGCAGGCCAGAAAAAAAGAGAGAAAAAAATTAAAATCACCAATTAAAAAAAAAAAAAATTAAAAAAGTAGGAGTTTTTGCCATCCATGGTGTATTTTTCCTTTGGAAACTGGCCACCCCAAGCACACACAGGGCTCTCTGTGAGCCTCCCTCGCCCTCCAGGAGGGAGCAGAGCAGGAAAAGTCCCCGTGCTTGGATGGGACGGGCGGGGGGAGGACTCGGGGCAGCCTCTGGAGCTCAGTTCCTCTCTCTGCTGCATTTCCAGCAGGTTCTGCTCAGCGGGGCCAGCTCTTCATTAAAGCAGCACCCCCTGCTCGGCCTTCTAAGGTTTCACGAGGGAAGTTGTCTTGCCCCATTTCCTGAGCTCCGTATTCCAGCGGAGCGCGGGGATTCCAAGGGGAGGAAAGGACACGTAATTTAATCATCTTTATTGGATTCTGGGCCAGCGAGGGGGCAGAGCACCAGCAGCCCTGTCCTCTCCTCCTCTTTTGGTTTTCTCTTCTCTTCCACTGGCCACAGAGGAGATTTCACAGCAGAGGCAGCAAAAAAAGTGATGGTCCTAAAAGATCGTGTAGTGATGGGATTTTTGTCCTGATTTATGGATTTTCCGGAGCTGGAGCTGCTGTTTCAGTCTCAGGCAGATCCATGTCTCTCCATGTGTTTGTTAGTGACTAATTTGTGATTAAAAATTGTGATTTTTAATGCATTTGGTTACAGGAAAGAGAATCCCATCCTTCCAAAGGGTGTTTGGGAGTGGGGTGAGAGGCTGCTGGGGCTGGGTCAGGGAAAGTGGGGAAGGAAAATGTGGAATTTTGCAGGGAAAAGGAATCCCATCATTCCAAAGGGTGTTTGGGAGTGGGGTGAGAAGCTGCTGGGGCTGGATCAGAGTAAATGGGGAAGGAAAATGTGGAATTTTCCCAACTGCTAGTGTTTTTGGGAATCCAAGGAGGGCAGGCAGCCTCCGCCAGGAGTGTCCTGGGCACGGCTCTGCCCGGCTCCCACTTCCAGAGGGCAGGGGAGAGCCTCCCCCAGCCCCTCTGTGCCAAGGGGGAAAGTTAGAAGAGCGAAAATTGGGGAATTTTTTGCGAACTAGACATGATGAGGGAGAAAAAGAATCCAAAAATGCTTCATTCCATGGTAGTGGCTCAAAAGTTTGATTGTTTTTCTTATCCCTACTGGGCAAAACTGATGTGAATGCACAGAAGGGCACCAGAACTCTTAATTTTCATGGATAAGGACCCCTGCCCTGCCAGGCCTTGCTCATGCCAACTCTGCCCAGACATATTCCCAGTTTTTTGTTAATTTAAATCACTGCTGACCCACTGATGCCAACAAAGCCGGGCTTTTCCAGCCTTGCCTTTCTCATCCTGCACACTCAGCTGTGACCTCACAGCTTCAGAGATATTAAACCAGGCTCAGTGGGGAGCAGGGGGGGCCCATTCCCCTTTAATTCAGATGAAATCAAACCTGGGATTTTTTTAATAAATCCATTTTATGGCTGGAACAACGGCAGGAGCAGCGAATATTTGGGGCCTGGAGACCCCAGCTTCGCTGCTTCTCCCCGTGGGTTGGAGTTATTATTTTCCTGGCTATGAAAAGCTCCCGTGGAGGATGGGAGGGGTTTATAAGTCACTAATGGCTTTCTCACCTCAAAGTGGTTCCAGTTTTTCTCTCTGGGATGGGATGGTTCCCATTATGCTGTTAATGGGCAGGAGCTGCTCCCGAGGGAGAGCTGAGAGGGGCCAGGAGCTCTGGGGACAATCAGGGGACACTGCCCCAGCCCAGGTGGTGCTGGGGAGCAAAACACCTCCAGCCTGGTCTAGGTGTGGAAAGAACTTTCTAAAATGCCCCTTTTTTGTTCCCTGAGGGAATTTTGCACTCCGTGGCTGCAGCTGGAGCGGGCTGGGATGATGTGGTGGATTTTGGGGGTTGCACATCCCAGTCAGGGTTTAGCAGCTGGTTTTGGGGGTTTGCTGCATCTCCCCATGTGCAGGTGCAGAACCAGCCTCTCTCATTCAGGCTGCTGCTGAAAAGGAGGGAAAATGGGCTGGAAAACTCCCTTTTTGGGGACAGGGATGTGAGGCAGCAAACCACTGCAGTGTCACCTCTGGGAGGGGAGGGAGGGGCTGGTGGGGTACCCTGGGAGGAGCACTCGGCACATCTAGGGGGCTCTGGGCAAGGAGAGCTTGTGGAAATGCTGAGGGGGATGTGCTTATCCCAGGACATACCCAGGCTTATCCCAGGACATACCCAGGCTTATCCCAGGACATACCCAGGCTCCTTCCCATGTTTTCCCACTGCCAAGGGGAGCAGGGATGCTTTTGTACAAGCTTAAAAACCTCACAGTGCTTGAGAACCCCACAATTCTGAAAACCCTACAATGCTGAGAACCCCACAATGCTGAGAACCCCACAATGCTGAAAACCCCACAAAGCACTTTCCAGGCTGTGAAAGCAGCTGCAGGTGCCAGGGAAAACATCACGGAAGGACCCAACCCCCCACAACTGCTGGCAAAATAAGTTGTGTTTTTGGGGGGAAGCTGCAGCAGCCTGGAATTTGGCTGCTGCGGGAGGGAGGAAGAAATGACAAATTAAACCCAGAGAGCCTTTCCCCTTCATCTCTGGATTCAGATCATTATTTTCAGGCCCTCCCCACACCTCGCAGGGGCTGTGTTATCTCCAGGAGCACCCCCTGAGTTTGGATTACAAAAATGACCCTGCAGAGGAACTCTGTCTGCTGGGAGGGAGGCAGCCCGAGCCCTCCTGCTCCTGCCCGAGCCCATCCGAGCTGCAGGGGGAGGAAAGGAAGAGGAGGGAGGGATGAAGGTCACCTTCCTCACCTTCCTCACCTTCCTCACCTCCCGCCACCCTGCCAAGGCCGTGCAGGGCCCGGCTGGAGTTTTTGGAGTCATTATCACACCAGGCTGCCAAAGGTTAGGGAGGAAAGAGCTTTTCAGAAGCCTTTGCCCTCTAATTGATGGCGAGGAGCGGAAGGAAGGATGGAGGGAGAAAAAAGGAAAAAGAAAAAAGAAAAAAGAGAAAAGAAAAAGGCCCTGTGCCGTCTGCAGCCGCCGGCACGTGCAGAGCCAGGACGGAGCAGGTTGAGGTGGAGCAGAGCAGGAGGGAAATCAGATCCAGCAGGAGCAGGGGCTCCTTCCAGCCTCTTGGAAAAGGTTTGCCAGCATCATTAGGAAGGATGAAAAGCGCTGAAGGCTGTGCCAGGCACAGGAAGGGTGGATGTGCAGGCTCATGGAGCGTGGCAGGCTCCTGCAGGATGATCCAGACTCTCTAAGCCACACCAGGAGGGTCAAAACTGTCCCCTCAGGGGACAACTGCTGCTTCCAGCCCCCCTGAGCCACACCAGGAGTGTCAAAGTTGTCCCCTCAGGGGGCAACTGCTGCTTCCAGCCCCCCTGAGCCACACCAGGAGGTCCAGGAGGGTCAAAGTTGTCCCCTCATGGGGCAACTGCTGCTTCCAGCCCCTCTGAGCCACACCAGGAGGTCCAGGAGGGTCAAAGTTGTCCCCTCAGGGGGCAACTGCTGCTTCCAGCCCCTCTGAGCCACACCAGGAGGTCCAGGAAGGTCAAAGTTGTCCCCTCATGGGGCAACTGCTGCTTCCAGCCCCCCTGAGCCACACCAGGAGGTCCAGGAGGGTCAGAGTTGTCCCCCAGGAGCAGAGGCTGCACCCCTTGTCATGCCTGGGCTGGGGGCACCCTGATAAACCCCACGGGGAAAGGGGAGTGTTTAAGCAGGAGCAGGTGGGAATGGTGTCCCCGGGATTTGGGGCTTGGCCAGAGCCAGGAGGAAGCTCTGGAATCCCAGATTGCCTCGAGCCCAGCCAGGATTCACTGCAGGCTCAGCACAGTGTGGGGCCCAAGCCAGCCCTGGCCTTTCATGACCCCCATGTGGAACAGGAGCAGCTTGGGACAGAGATTTCTCCTTCCCTTCAGTCCCTGAGGCCGGTGTTTCTGTAACACCAGGCCGTGATTCCCAGGAAAAGCTCAGTGCCAGGTGCTCCAGAGGGGCTGCAGAGGAGATTTCTGCTGCTGCAGCCCCGGGAAGCTGCTCAGCCCTGTGCTACAGGGCAAGGAAGTCCCTGCTGCGGCTGTGACCTCCTGGCCCAGGTGAGGAGGTGCCCAGAAATGAGAGGCAGCTGCAGAATTCGCCTCCTCCCAGGACTGGCTGGGGCCAGAGCAGCTCGAGGTGACCCAGAGCAGGAATGAACCCACGCAGGTGTCACTGCAGGACGGGCTGAGTGTCTCCTGAGCAGCCCCGTGTCAGGATTTACAGCAGACAGGGGAATTTCGGGTTTCCCAATCACGGCTCTGCAAAGCAAACAGACAATTCCTGCCATTCTCTAACCTCTCCTTGACCTCTCCCTCTGGCTTCCAGATCCAGGAGAAAACACAGTGGGAAGAGTTGAGCTGCTCTGCTGGGGAGTGACTTCTTCATCAGCTTTGGTGAGTGGTGCAATGCCCATCCTGGTGGAGCCTCACAGAATTATCATCATGTTACGTTGGTAAGAAAGGAAATGAAACCCCAAAATGATGTTTGGGGCTGATGGGATTCACCCAAATCACCTGGCTAAAATCAGGAACACTCCCTGAGCGACCAGGAACAGCCTGAGACTGGAGCCCAGTTGCCTCCATGCCTCTCTCTAACCACCAGACGACCCACCCTGTGTGAGCAAACGGAATAAAATCTGAAAGAAAACAAAAATCTGACTTGAAAAATGTGCTCCGCGCAGAACCAGAATGTTCAGCGTGGAGAAAAAGGATGCAGTCCAACGTTTTACTTCCAGGCAAACATTTCAAAATGGACTTATAATGTAGCCTTTCATTTCAGTTTTATATGAAGGTTTTACTTGAACTTGTAATGAAGATGGAAAAATCCGAGGTTGCCATGGCTCCTGGCACTCTGCCTAATGCACTCCAATCTTTTTCCCCTAATAAAGGAGATTTCTGAAACCCCCCTAGAAAAAGGGAAGAGTTAAAGACCCCATAAATGGCTGTAGGACCAAGAACATGATTTCATGTAGAGCAAGTTGACCATCATGGACACATAATTATGTTCATTTTTTCTCCTCACCGATGAGGCCCAGAGTCCTGCTCCAGGTTCTCCTGGTGATCAGCAGGAAAATTCCCGGGATAAGAAAATTGAGTGGTGGGGAGCAAATTCCCTCAGGCTCTTTTTGGGATGTTCTTCTGCAGTTTGGAAATGCATCTGCCTTGCCATGGAGGAGGAAATTTGGATAGCTGGGATGCTCCTGAGCCTTCAGCTCCATCCCAGCTAGGATGGCCCCTCCTGGGTGGGATTCCAGCTGTGCCAGGAATGCCAGCTGCCATTCCAGCCAAATTTGGGATAGCTCAGGGTGCTGGTGCTGAGCAGAGGTTGTGCCTGTGAGATGAAGAAGGTTTGATCTAAATCCTGGGCTGGAGATGGGTTTGGGCAGTGATTTTGGGCTGGGATGGGAGATGGGCTGCTTCGAGCTGGGATGGACACCTTGGAATGAGGTGATCCTTGAGGTCTCTTCCACCCAAAGCAAGCCATGATGATTTGATGATGATGGTGATGATGATGATGATGATGGTGATTTGGTGATGATGATCTAAGGATAATTTAGTGATGATTTGATGATGATGATAATTTGTTGATGATAATGATGGCGATTTGATGATGATGATGATGATAGTGATTTGGTGATGATGGTGATTTGGTGATGATGATGATGATGATGATGGTGATTCGATGATGACAATGATTTGGTGATGATATCACAGGCAGAAAGCAGTTGGAAGGGGGAGAAGAGGGAGCTTGGAGCCATCTCCTGACCCTCTGCAGCTCCCTGGCCAAGCCAGGATCCAGCAATTCTCTTCAGCTTCCTTCTCCTGACATCCTTGTTCTCCATCCGTGGCAGCAGAGGGGCTCTGGCCATTCCATTGTCCTTTCCAGGATGGATTTGCTTCCTGGATTCAGGGGCTTTTGTAGCTTTTTCCCTTGCAGTTTCCTTGGAGATTTGGTGGGACATGATTTGATCCACACAGAGTTGGGCTTTGAGGTTTTCTCAGAGGAGCCTGAGCCTGCTGGAATTTTGGGGATAGATGGGCAGTGGGAACACTCAGAAATCACCAGAGATGGTTCAAAAATGGTTGTGATGTTCCTTTAGGTGGGAACCAGCACATGGAGATGTGATAAATCCCCAGAGTTATCCTGGTCCTGAGGACAGCAGGGAAGTGCTGATGCTCTTGTTCTCTCCAGGCTTTCGGGGGATCCTCTTAGAGCCAGAGCTCCTTGGCTTTTCCAAGTGGTGGCTGCCTGCCAGCCCCATTTATTCCCAACATGTGGTTCTGATTTGAAAATGTCCAGATCTCAAAATCTTTAATCTTCTCACACCTCAGGATTTTTTGTTTTGGTTTGGTTTTGGGAAAGGCTGAACCATGTGCTCGGGATAATGGTTAAAAAGCAACACAGACAGTTTAACAGGGGAAAAAAAAGAAAAGAAAAGAAGAAAGATAAACTAAAATTATTTATTTAAAAAAAAAAAATCCAGCTGGCACTTTTCTGGTCTCAAAGGTGCAGCGTGGAAATTCGGGGGTACTTTTGTTTGTCTCAGTTCCATAATCCCTGATGAAACTCCGGGAATTTAGTGATGAAAAAGATCCTGATAGATCCCTCCAGATGACAAAAAATTAAGTATTTTTAAGGTTGAAGAAAGTTGTCTTCCCAGAGGTTCAAATCCAATCCAGTTCTGGTGTACACTGGAAGGACTGGGTGCCGTCCCTGGGCAAGATCAGCAGGGCAGGAAGGTTTTCCTTGGATTTGGAAGGTCCCTGGATCTCTCATGTGGTTTGGGAAGGTCACCTGATCCCTCCTGGGGTTTGGGAAGATCCCTGGATCTTTCCTGGGGTTTGAGAATGCCACCTGATCACTGTCCTGCTGCTGCCTGGCTGATGTGGGGATGTTGAGAGGGGATAAATCACGGAATCATGGAGTGGGTTGGGTTGGAAAGGACCTTACAGCTCATCCTGTTCCACAGGGACACCTTCAGGTTGACCCAAGATGACTTTGGACACTCCCAGGGATGGGGCAGCCAGAGCTTCTCTGGAAAACTGTGCCAGGTTCTCCCCACCCTCCCAGGGAAGAATTTCCTGCTAATTACTAATTGAAACCTGCCTTGGTTTAATTGACAGCCTTAGGGATGTTGTAGCTGTGGTGGTACAAACATGGGGACACAGCAGCCAGGGTGGAATCCCAGGATCATGGGACAGTTTGGGTTGGAAAAGGCCTTTAAATTCCTAAATTCCAACCCTCCTGCAATGAGCAGGGACATCTTCAACTCAACCAGGTCACCCCGTCCAGCAACTTCCAGCAATGATGTGCCAGCAGGAACAGGGTGGGAGGAAAGAGTTCTGCCCCTGTTCCCACCCAACACTTGGACTGGGGCTGCTGCCTCTCCCTCTGATGCCTCAGGTTTAGCTTTTCTATTTTTCAGGTTCTGTGCTGCTTTAGTGTGTGTGGGTCTGGGTTCACATCAGGGGATGGTGAGCTCTCTGCACAGAGCAGGGAGACAAAACAATTCCTGCTCCAGCTGGGCACCAAGGACAAATGATCCAAATCTCAGCCCAAGAGCACAAACAGTGTGGGCTGGAGAGAGAAAAACAAGCAGGGTGGGAGTGGATGGGCTAAAGCTGGAATTGGACAATGAACTGCAATCTGCACACGGAGCAGAGCTGATCACAGGGAGAGACCCCGGGAGCGCTCGTGCATTTTGGGACCATTTTGGTTCATCTTGGGTGCAGCCCTGGCTGGGCTCTTGTGCTGCCCAGGGTGGATCCATGGAGGGGATGCTTTGAATAAATCCCTGCTTTATTCTGTAACTCTGTCCAGCCTCTGTTCCAGCTCAGCCTTCCCAAGGCATCACCTCCTTCCCATCCCTGGGGCTCTCCTTGGAGCACGAGGGCTTTTCCAGGTCTCCCTGTGCTCCAAGAGTTAAGGGGATGGAGTAGTTGGGAAGATAAGAACCAGATGATAAAGGTTGGAGGGGATCACATTTCCACTGCAGCCTGTGAGTGCAGACTCATTAGAATGCAGCCTCCAGTCCCAGAACACGCAAAGAAAGGAAAAAGAACAAAAAATCCCATTTTTTTCCCCCAGGAAAGAAGCTGAGTGAGCACCAAATCCATGAGAGTGGGGAATAACTCAGCTTTGCTGCACAGAGCTGGAAAAGACCCGTTAGTCCAGGTGTGCAGGGCTGCTCCAGGGGGCTTTACTGGGAGCACTGGGAGGTGGCTGTGGAGGCACTGGGCTGGCCTGGCCCCCTCTGGGAAAAACACTTTGGGATTCTCCCTGTTTTGGGTGGGACTGGGAGCACCCTCTGCTCCTCACTGGATTGTCTTTGCTCTGGTTCAGAGGGAAAGGACTTGCAGCAGGTCCTGGTGGGAGATTTGAGGGCACTGAAGGAGGGGATGTGGCACAGCTCACCAGGGGCACTGGGATTTCAAAAGGAAGCAGAAGAGCCTTGTGGCTCCCTCCCAGCCCAGGGATTCCATGAGTTTATTGCTGTTTCCACCCTCAGAGAGACCTGTCAGGCTCCCATCTCCCCAAGGCAGAGGTGAGCACGTCCATAAATTTGTGCTGACCTGGTACCTGAGGATTCTTTTTGCCAAAATGGTTGGAATGCTGCTATTCCTGGGCCTTTAACGCCACCTATCATTGAGCATTCCCAGGAAAGGAGATCTCTCCTTTTCTGGTGACTCAGACCCTGCAGCTCCCCGTGGATCAGCTGGATGCAGATGCCTGCCCAACCTCCAGTTTCACTTCGATTCGTTTGTTTTCCTTTTCTTTTCAACTTTATTTTTCTCTCCTCTGCAGTTCATTAGCATCTTCCCTTTCCTTGCTTGCTTTCCCCCCCCACCCCGGCTTTCTTCTGGAACCCAGAAGTATTTCACTGTGGGCTGCCAAATGATTTCTATCTCAGTGAAAAAGAACTTGCTATTTCCTGAAAACCTACCGCTGTTTTCTCTCTCTCTGCCCCTGCTCAAATCCTCTCTGAGTACTGACACAAATCCAGGTAACTTGATAAGAAGGCAATGAAAACAAATGGATTCTGCTTGGCAAAGGGGCATCAAGAAGGGCACCAGAGTCTGGGAGCTTGGGAATTGTCTCTGCCCAGATCTGATCTTTAAATTCCCCCCAGTGCCAAATTTTTGCAGGGGAGCAATGAGAAAAGAAGAGGCTCTGGAGTTTTTCACTTGTGTGAGGGCTTTTTTTTGTATTTTAGGCATTGTTTGGGAGGAAACTCTGGGGTGACAGCATTGGGTCAGTGCAATTTGATGTGGTTTTCCTGCCAGCTGTGGGTGGCTTTAACCCAACCTCCTGCTCCCACCACCCATCCCACCTGCCCAGCCCATAATATCCCAAAAAACCCACGGCCATGCCTGTTAATCCCAGTAAAATTCCCAGCTGAACCATTGCCCTGTGTCCCAGGAGCTGGGATGGGCACCAACTCCTCTGGCTGCTCCCAAAGTGCCTCCAGTGCCATGGGGATATCATCACTCCAGGGATAAGATTTATATTTTATTTATGTTTTATATTTTATTTTATATTTTATTTATATATTTTTATTCTATTTTCCACAGGGTTATTTGATGAACTGGAGCAAAAAGAGGGTTGAAATATTCACTTAACGAGGCGATTCTTTTATTGGGCTGATTTTCAAGTGCATTTTACCTTTCAGCACAGGGGAAGTCAGGCTTTTAAGGAGTTTATTTCTTTATGGTGCCTTCATTTCCGAAGGCTTCGCTGGGCTCCGGGGTCGATTTCTGTTTGGTTTGGGACTTGGAGAACCAAGCCTTTGAACCGAGCACTTGTGGGATTAGGAACTCTGTTTGTCAGCTGGGTTTTGGTGTTGCATAACTCACAAATATCCTCCAGCATCCAAGAAAATGGATGAGCTCGGGCTTTTTTCTTCACCCCTTCCCCCTCTCGAGCCCTCCCCATCTTCGCTGTGATTTTTTATGGTCCATGATTGGAAGCAAAAGGTCTAAAAGAGAGAGGAAATCAAGCCCGTCAATAAATGCTAAAAATATTTAGTGTGGCAGCCTCTGTATTTTCTTTTTTGTGAAACACTGATTAATATTCAGTGGTTGAAGGTTAATACCCCATTCATTTTATTCCCTTTACATCCTCTGCACAGCAGTCGCTGCTCCAATTTCGACTCCTAATTCATGCAAATCTGGTTCCAATCAGGATATTAGGAGCTCACTGCATAAGCAGGGGGGGAGTTAAAGAAAAAGACAAAAAAAGCAGGAGAAATCACCCAGTTGTTAAACTTATCTTTGGGGACGAGTCCAACACACACACGGACACCCCAAATCCACAGCCCTGTCAGTGCAGGGTGTTTATTGAGCATTTCTCTCCTTCCAGACACAGAGGGAACATCCACAGAGGAGTTTTTGGCAGGCTTAACCACAAGTTTTTGTTTGGATACGGCAGCAGAAGTCTCTGGCCTGGCTCACAAAGGAGCTGGATGATAATAAAACCTCATGCTGAGCTTAAAACCCAAGGCTCAGTGCAGGGACTGGGTGATCCCAGCTCAGGTGAGGCTCTCAAGCCCAGCTTGGTGCACCAAACATAAGGTGCAAGGATAGTGCAGGGAAAATATTTGTTTCCTTTTCCCCTTTATTCCCCCTGCCTTTTTCTTTAAATATGAGTGGAAAGCCCTTTTGTCTGTGGATCCCGGGTTTTCCACCCTCTTTGGAGGTTCTGTGTGGTCCTGGCAGGGCTGCATGTGGGGTCTCAGGTCCTGCAGGGAGAATCCCAGTGATCCCAGCTCCAGGATCCCCTGGAGAGCTGTCTGTCCATCATCTCCCATCTGGGAATATTCTGTGTGGGCCTGGATCCTGAGGAGAACCCCCCTGTCACCCTGCTGGCCCGTGGTGACACTGCTGTGACACTTCCAGGGTCTGGTCAGAGCAGCTGGGCCTGCAGGGAGCAAAGTGCCTCAATCCCAGAGGATTTGCCTTGGGAAAGGTGCAGGGTTTGGGAATCCCGGGTGGGAATGGCAAACCCTGCTGCCTGTGCAGGCTCCCTCAGCTCCTGCAGGATTTGGGAATTCCAAGTGGGAATGGAAAACCCTGCTGCCCGTGCCTCTGGGGTGAGGCTCCCTCAGCTCCTGCAGGGTTTGGGAATTCCAGGTGGGAATGGCAAACCCTGCTGCCTGTGCAGGCTCCCTCAGCTCCTGCAGGGTTTGGGAATCCCAGGTGGGAATGGCAAACCCTGCTGCCTGTGCCTCTGGAGTGAGGCTCCCTCAGCTCCTGCCCGCCCAGGGCTGGGCACAGCTTTGCTGCTCTGTGATTTTTCCCCAAATTAAGGCCTTGTGGGAGCCATGGTGGGGGTCCCCCATCCCCATCCCATGTGGTGGAGTGGGAATTCCCTGCCTGTGCCTTCCCAGTGTCCCTGAGCAAATCGGGAGTGTGGAGATGAGGGCAGTTGTGATTAGCTTTGGATGGGATTTAAGGAAGAAACGCTTTATGAGGAGGGTGGGGAGGCCCTGGCACAGGGTGC
>VYZP01027289.1:19491-46973 GCA_013400635.1 Hypocryptadius cinnamomeus
AGAAAAATGAATGAAGGCTCCTGTGAAAATAGGAAAATAGTAATTTAATTTTGCACTTCAGGGAATGGGTGTAGAGTCATATGTAAATTTTTGCCAGAGTTGGTGTCTCTTTCTCTCCAAAATTTCACTACTTTCTTTGCCAGTAGTATCCTGAACTTGTAAAAAGAAGCAGGTGATTCTCACTCTGTTCTGTTCTCTGGTGACTCATACCTGGAGCACTGCATCCAGCTCTGTGGCATCCAGTGCAAGAAAGACATGCAGTTATTGGAGCAGATCCAGAGAGGGCCACAGGAGTGATCAGAGTGATGGAACACCTCTCGTATAGCTGAGAGAGTTGGGGTTGTTCAGCCTGGGGAAGAGAAGGTTCCAGGGTGATCTTATTGAGGCTTTCATTCCGTGTATAAAGAAGGGGGATTATGAGAAAGATGGAGAGAGAATTTTTACAAGGCCTGTAGTGGTAGGACAAAGGACATAAATTTTAAATGGAAAGAGGGTAGATTTAAATTGGTTATAAGGAAGGAATTATTTACTTTGGTGGGTGGTGAGGCATTGGAACAGGTTAACCAGAGAAGTTGTGGATGCCCCATTTCTGGCAGTGTTGAAGGCCAGGTTGGATGGGGCTTTGAGCATCCCANAGGTTCCAGGGTGATCTTATTGAGGCTTTCATTCCGTGTATAAAGAAGGGGGATTATGAGAAAGATGGAGAGAGAATTTTTACAAGGCCTGTAGTGGTAGGACAAAGGACATAAATTTTAAATGGAAAGAGGGTAGATTTAAATTGGTTATAAGGAAGGAATTATTTACTTTGGTGGGTGGTGAGGCATTGGAACAGGTTAACCAGAGAAGTTGTGGATGCCCCATTTCTGGCAGTGTTGAAGGCCAGGTTGGATGGGGCTTTGAGCATCCCAATCTAGTGCAAGATGTTTGTCTGTAGCAGAGGGGTGGTTACTAGGTGATGTTTAAAGGTGCCTTTCAACCCAAACCCTTTTATGGTTGTTACATAAACAGTGTAACTTCAATGTGATGTTCTTCCAAAAATCTCAGGAAAAAAAATTCTATTATCTCCTTTTCTTCCCCTTTGGAATGTTCTGGGTTTGGAATCAAAAGGTTCCCTGCTTTAGTTTGGTCTAGTGAATACAAGGCGTTGCTTGACAGCAAGACTAAGAATAAAGGATTAAGAAAATACCTTTTCTCTGACATCTTTGTGGTTATGCAGTAGATTTGGATATCAGTTCAATACCATTGATTTCTGTTTTTCTTTAAATTAGAAGTACCTAAAGTTCATATAGAATTCTCCTTGTGTTAGGATTTCATTAGATTTGCCCTGGTTTATGTTGCTGTATGTCTCAAGCTTGGTGTTATTGTGCAGAAGAAATGGATTTACATGTAGGATGGTGAGGATCATGGTGATGGAAAGTTTCTGCAGTGCAGGGAGCTCCTCACTCTGCTCTGATAATGTACTTATCTTTTGAAGACATGCACATGCTTCTCCTATTTTATTGGAGACTGTGGCTTTGCTACTGGGACCCGGATGTATTTGATTCATTAATATACAAGGTAGAAAAAATGTGAAGTTTGTAAACATGAAGCAGGGAGCTACAAAAATTTGGATTATTAGTAAGGCAGTTTCAGCCATAACTGAAGTCAGAAGCATTTGATGTAACTTGGCTTTTTGTTCCTCTGTGTTTCAGGTTGGACAATATCTTAATGTGGATTAGAGTTCAGAACTAAGGCTGGTGGTGTGACCTTAGTTCACCCTGTTTTGCTCTGTAATTTAAACTTAATTTCATATGTAAATTTGCAAGCTCCTCTAGTCTCACAGGCAGTGGAGACTGTCACTTGGAAGTTTTATCTAAAGTTTGGAGGACTGAATTAGGGGAAAAAAGGGGATTTTAGGAAATAGTTCATTGTTTGTTAGCTGTTAGTCTTTTCATCTTGCTTTTCATGGTGATAATTTCATGGGCAAATGCTCTGTTTGCTTCTGGGTAGCCAAAGGATAAACTTTTCACTGTACAATTGAAAATGCTTTTTTAGAATGCTTGTTTTTTTTTTAAGAAAACAGACTGTTCTCTTACTCTCTTTTTTTTCAGAGATAACTTTGAAGAAGTTTTGTTATTTCTGAAAGTGTGCCTGTGCTAGGATGCTGTCACTAACAGGAGTTGTATAAAATCAAAGTTTATATCCTTAAGTAGTTGAATTGGTTTTGTTAGATTCTAATGCAGGCTTAGCTTTAAAACTTAATGGTGCAAGCTTAATCAAAAACAAGGAGGATTTAAATGTGGGTGTTAGGGATGTGTAGAAATTTTAACTTTTACAAAATTAAGTTAAATTGTTTCACTTCTATACCAAGGGTGCCTGTTGCAGTCATTAGAGATCAAAACTGATTAAAAATTTGCTGAAAATGATACTGAATTTAAGCAGAACTAACTTTTTGTGAGGTATAAATTCTTTGCTGTAAGTTAAGACTGCTAGAATTCAGACTTCGTAGTTGAACCAGAAGAATTACATAAAAATCCCTTTCTAGATTTTAATGAGAAAGTTCTCATTCTTTTTTGGGCTGACTGTATTTAGGCATCTGGAAGGAAATATATGAGAGGTGTGCTGTTCATTGCCACCAGTGTTTGCAGCTTTACACCACAGTAGGAGTCAAGATCACTAGCACGTATATCCATGCACTTAATGTAGGCACGATTTAAAAGGAAAATAAGGAAATAAAGAGGGAGCGGCTTTCACAGGTCATGATTTTGTCACATGCAGGAAATGAATGTAAGGAACTGCAACAGTCCTTGATTTATCCATTATTTGTCACTTCAGAATGAAACATTAGTATGAAGGTGATTATGGGAGGAAACTCTTCAGTATTTAAGCTGTACTCTTGTAGTACATTCGAATGTCTGAAAATATCAGACTGTTTGCAAGATTAATCAGTGTGACTGTCATCTTTATTTATAAATTGAAGTGGCAAACTGGATTGCCTTGATCAATTGAGCCCTTGCACAAATAACAAAAGGGAAGAAGTTGTACAATTAACAAGCTGTTGAAAAGAGATTCCGGCCAGAATTGGTTTTTGCTTGTTAGCAACATGTTAATTTTTTTTTTTTAAGTTGTTGGTAAGAATTGCTGCCTTCCAAGAGCATGGAAAAACTCTGTGTGGAAATATTATTGCAGGTGAAAATTCCTGTTTGTGTCTTTAACAGGGCAGTGTGAAAGTGCATGTTGTGGTGCATTGAGTGCTGTTATAATATTGGGGGATTTGTGTTAGGGTTCAGAGGCTTGTGCTGGATGTTCTGGTGGAGGGCATGCTGTGTCTGAAGCAGACTGTAAGACAACACTGTTTTCTTGGTGGAGATCAGTAGGATTATGATGTTTTAGCTTATTAAGTTGGATTTAGTTGAAGTTTTGATGTCTGGTAAGGTCTTTTGGGAAAACAGTTATGAGTAAGAATTGTCCTTGCAGGATCATTAAGGTCTCTAAACTGGCCCAAGGTATTACAGAGTTTCCAGCCCTTCTGTGTTTTTTTCTTTCTGAATTGCATTGGATTTAACTCCCTGCTGCTGTTGTTTTGTTTTTGTGTTTTTTTGGGATGGTGTTTGGTTGGGGGTTTTTTGGGGGGGTTTTTTGCCCCTTTCTAAGGAAACAAGGCATGTTACTCTGTCTTCTGCTTGGAATGTTGGGTATCTAGCAATTTTCATGGCTTGTCCGCCTTCATTTTCCTTTTCTGCATCTTCCTGACTGATTCAAGAAGTGCATCTTCGTGTGCGTTGTCCTTCATTATTTATGTTTCTTTGGGTTTCATTGGGCTTTGTTTAGTCTTTTGCTTTCTTGTTTGTTTTTTTGTTTGGGTTTATGCAGGTTGTATCATATATATGATTTAAGCCAGAGAGAAAGTGGGAATACTCAAGGCTCTTTATCTTATTGTGGTGGTTTGACCCTGGTTGCATGCCAGGGATCCACCAAAGCCCCTCCATCACTCCCCTCAAGTAGACGGAGGAGGAAAAATACAATGAAAAGCTCATCAGTGGAGACAAGGACAGGGACAGATCTCTCATTGATTACTATCATGGGCAAACCAGACTGGTCTTGGGCAAATTAATTGAATTTATTATTAATCAAAATCAGAGCACGTTAATAAAAAGTAAAACAAATTTTTAAAACACCTTCTCCCCACCTCTCCCTCCTTCTCGGGCTCTACGTCCTCCCCACCAGCAGCACAGGGAGACAGGGACTGAACTATGATGAGTTCACCACAGGCTGTTTCTGCCACTGCTCAGGGAGAAGAGTCCTTCCCCTGCTCTGACATGGGCTCTTCCCATGGGGGACAGTTCTCCATAAACTTATCTTGCATCAGTCCTTCCCATGGGCTACAGCTCTTCGTGGACTGCTTTGATGTGGGTCTCTTTCTACAGGGTGCAGTCCTTCAGGCACAGCCTGCTCCAGCATGGGTTCCCCACAGGGTCATAAGTCCTGCCAGGAAACCTGCTCCAGCATAGGCTCCTCTCCCCATGGGTCTGCAGGGCCCTGCCAGGAGCCTGCTTCAGCATGGGATTCCCATGGGCTCACAGCCTCCTTTCAGGCATCCAGCTGCTCTGACATGGGGCTCTTCCATGGGCTGCAGGTGGAAATTTGCACCCCTGTGGACTTCTGTGCTCTGTCAGTGGGTCTCTGCATCCCTGTGGTGCTCCATGGGCTGCAGAGGCACGGCTGTTTCACCATGGTCTTCACAGGCTGCTGGGGAATCTCCGCTCCGGTGCCTTGTCCTCCACTGACCTTGGTGTCTGCAGAGTTTCTCTCATATATTCTCATTCCTCTCTTCTCTGAGTGCAGTTACATCTGTGCAATAATTTATTTTCCTTCTTAGTATCTACTCACAGAGATGTTACTGCCATCTCTGACTGGCACAGCCTTGGCCAGTGGCAGATCCATCCTGGAGCTGGCTGGTCTCGGCTGTCTTGGACTTGGGGGGAGCTACAGCCAGCTTCTTACAGAAGTCACCCCTGCAGACTCCCCCGCCACTACCAAAACCTGCCACACAAACCCACTACACTTCTGTAAAACTTTCTCCCTTCTCTTCAGTGCACCCGTATCTTGACTTGATTCTCTGTTCTTTTCCTAATCTGCAGCATTCCTTTTTCCAAGGTGTAAAAGCTGAGTGTTTGAAGAAGCTATGAAGCACATTAACTGCAGGCTCAGTTAAAAAATACTGTAGGGTCTGTGTCCTGTTTTTTTACACAGGAGTATGCAAGACCTTGGGTTAGAAAGGACATTTCAGTTTAGGAGCAGTCTACAGACTTTCTACATAAGAATTTTTTCATCAACAGCAAAGTGAACTCTCTGAAGATGGTCAAGCAAAACTTGAAGTGTTTTACTTATATAGTACTTAAGGATGTAGTCCCTTGCACTGTTTTCCACATTGATGTTGATGCAGTAAAACAACCATAAAACTTATTGTTTGTGGGATTCTAAATATTGACCAGAGTTTACTTTGGCTGGAATTGCAAAAGGAAGAGTTTGCTTGTGTAGAATATGAAAGCAGACCTTGTTGAGTCTAGATCTAGCCTTTGTTCATGAAGCAGCATGTATATGTTGGAGTATGGTGTGGGTTGTTTGGGTTTTTTTGTATTAGCTGTGGCATTATTGTAGGGAGATACCTGTCAAAAGCTGCTGGAATTGTTTGTTCAAGGAAGACAAAGGTAAACCTGTAAGGATGAAATAAAGAACGTTAAAGAGCTGGTAAAAGAATAGGCAAAGAGAAAAAGTGGCACACTCCAAGTTTCTTGGTTTTATTCTGATGAATAGCTATTGATATTTTAGAAAAATCCTTGTATTCAGGCATACAGATAAACCACATGAGTTAAAAGGGCTTTTAGTGAAGACAATAATGGATAATTTAAGTAAATAAGAAAAGTGTGAAAACTGCAATTCCAAGTTACTTGCATATATTGTGTTTAAATTTGAACGTAAAATTGAATTTTAGAGTCTTTCTAGCTGTGAAGAAAATGTCCAGGCTTTGTTTTATTTGTTCAGCTGGCAACTGTATCGTTGGCACATTAAGTAATGTAGGAGTGTATTAATTACAGTGCTTTAGATATCATTGATCAGAGCTGTAAAACACAGAGGAGGGGGCATGGGGAGAACATTGGAGCCCAAAATGAAGTCATCATTAGGGAGGTACAGTATTAACCACCCAAAATTTACACCATATTTACACAACTTGGTCTTAAATTGCTGCCAAATTACAGATACTTGCTGCATTTTTTTTCAAATGCTGCACAGAATTTTTTACCACCCAAAGACAACTTTTGGAAAGGAGGAATGCCTGCATAAATCTCTATCTTTTCTTATAATGAACTGAATTTAACTCCCTTGAAAATGAGATGAGCTAAAGCTTTTCACACTACGTGTAGTTCAGTGTTTTGTAATAATACAGAGGAACTGAACATTGTAATTTTTGTCATTTGTCTCTTAAATATCTTTATTGAAAAGGGAGAAAAAATTCTAGTATTTATCTTCTGGCATCAATTTCTAGAATAACCATTTTTTACAATAGTTGTGTCATTTTGCTGGGGCACAGTGAAAATGTCTGCTATAGGCAGATTCTCCAGATGTTGATTAATTACACATTTGTAGCATGTGAAGTGCTAAGGACATTATGCTTGTTCCTAATCTTGCTTTAAGAATTGTGTCATGTGAAATGCATAAATTGTCTACCTAGCTCATAGCTTTTATATTTAGTGGCCTAAAATAATTCTGGACAGAAATGAGTGCCATATAATGTTGCATGCAGGACCATGGCTCCACTAAGCAATGTTACAGTGTAGAGCTCATAATGCTGACACATCAGCTGAAGTCAAGATACTTTGGAAACTTCATAATGCTGGAGGTTTTTAAACTTATTTTTAGTGACATTTTTCCCACCATAGCTTATTAGTGAAAGTTGCTTCTCTTCCCAGATGGGTTTGGGTTTAGTATGATTAAATCCGGTCACTTAAACTCATGCTATTAGACATGACAAGAATATTTTCCTCACATTTGAAATTAGACAAGAGATAAAATAAATCTAGAGGTTGTGCCTCTTTATTGCATCTTTAAAACAGTGCTATCTGGGCTCTTGCGTCAGCTGGGAAACCTTGCTCTGAACCTGTAAGTTCTTACTGTGCAAGAGGTTGACAAGTTCAAATTCTATCTAATTACTGGAGTAAACTATCTTGAAGTATGTAATTTAGAAATAAGGGGTTGTGGGAGAACAACAGGTGAGGCACAGGCCTTGGAGCTGTAAAGCTGAAAGTTGTATTGTATTAGGATGTAAAAATTAGGTATTTGCTCTAGCAGATGGCTTGGGATGCTGAAAATCTGGTGGGGGCCTATTATGTTTTTTTAGATAAAAGCTGGGTTAATTTTCACATTTTCCTGAAGGCCTCTTCCCACATGCACATCATTTTCCAAAGAGGTGGGATATCTAAAAAACACTCTTTATTATTAGATTATCAATAAAAACAAGCCCAATATTTTCTAATGCAGTGTGTTTCTTTGCATATGATGTTTATCTATTATGATGTGTGTCCCCAAGTAATGAAAAAGAGGGAGTAACATTTCTTTTAAGTCCTTCAAGGCTGTTTTAAAGTTTTGGCGGAAGTGTTACTTCCTTTTGTTTGTACTGTTTTAATTGCAGTACTTGAGTGCAGGGTTGAAAGATTGGCTGACATTGAACACTATCATCCTGCTGCATCAAATTGTGCATATATTGTCTGGAAAGTGCAGGGGTGATATTTCTCATGCAAATATAGCTGCTCCTGAAGCTATGATGAAGTTTGGGTTCTCTGGTCCAACGCTGCGCAGTGGATGTTGCAACTCGGGCAGCTGATTTTATCTTTGAAGCAGGTCAGCAGCAAGTCTGATCTGTTTGGGCGAGAAAGCACAGTGATGGTCAGTTCAAGACCAGCCTGTGCATAGTCCTGCCAAGAGCACTTTGCAAGGGGGAGATCTCACTGGTTTAAAGCTCATGACTTAATGGTGAGGTTTTAATTCAGGCGGTTGCACACAGTCTGGGCACTGAGAAATCTGGCTTAGGAACTCTCTCCCTCTTTTTAACAGTTGGGATGTTGGGTGAAGAGATGCAGTGTAACTGCTGCGGACTCCATTTGACCTTTGATAATTGTTTGCCTAGGAAGGAGTTTTTTGTGTGTGAATCAGAATAATAGCACTTTTCACATGAAATAGAATATCATATGTTTGTGTATAATAACTGTGCCAAGTAACAAAGCCTTGTGTTACCCCTGCTCTTTCTATAAATTTAATACCATAGTTTAGTTTAACCACTAAGTACGAATAGTTCTTTTCATAAATATGCTTTTGTAGTAAAGTATTCTTACATATTGAAATTTTATTCTTGTTAAAGTAGTATATTAATAATTACCTTTCTATTTTTCTGCACATGCATAAATCTGGAAGAAATTGATAGTGGCTTATAGAATTATTAATGTATTGCTCTATTTTCTGATTAATGTTAAGTAGTAAATAATTGGAAGAAGTAAATTGTTTGAGTCTAGAAGTTAGCGAGATGGTACTGTCATTCTGTATTCATGTGTTTAATTGCAAAATTCAAATTGAATGCCAACCAAAGGATAGTGAGGTAGTGTCAATTGCAGTGGAATTTTGACTTATAAATAGTATTTTTATATAGTGGACTGCATTTGAAAAAAACCCCAAAATTAAGTTCTTTTTCATAGTGTTTTTAATAGCTACATCCTGACTTAAATACAGAGGTTTACTTTAGGGGAAAGGGAGGGTGAATGAGGAACACCTTGAGTTGAAAAGATTCTGGGAATAGGTAGTATTCATAGATGCACCAGGGTACATAAAAACTAGGAGATGCTTAATTAGAGAGGAGAGTTAAATATTTCCATCATTATAGAGGGGGAAGCTCAACATCTGCTGGTTATGCTTTCTGCTAGCTAGCAAGGGGTTGGCCTTTTGTTAGAAGCTCTTATACAGCAATTAAGTATTTTGTGTTAGGTACACCAAAACATGTTTTACACAAATGCACTCTAACCCCAGGCTGCTTGCTATTGGCAGATTAATAAGCAAGTGACAGTCAGTTAATTCTTACACATACTGCAGTTGTTGTGGCATTGTAGATTCAGAACCATGTCTTCTGTAGTACCAGATTTAAGAAATCAAAGTGTTTCTGCTCTCCTGGATTGTAAACATGGAATTAATTTTCTTGCTTTTGTTGCAATACTGACTTGGGATCACAGTCCAAGACTGTGGGTGTGTAACATGCACAGAGTATTTCCCGCAGTGGAGGTGAATGGCCACTCGTGGACCTTTGATCTTCCTGGCTTTTGTTGCTCAGTCCTGAAAGTCCATCGTCAGTAGTACTGCAGCAGGTTCGGTTTCTAGAAATAAAAGAAGTTAAATAAAAGCAAGGTATGATCTAGATTGCACTTCAGTATTATGATGCATGATTGTCATGTGTCTTTAATAACTAGCTTGCTGTAATTAGAGAAACAAAAATGGCAGGGTTGAATTTTAGGTGTGTGTTTTCTAAGATGTGTGTTGATTGAATTCTTGCTTTTCCACCTAATCCTCTGAGTAACTGTTTCCCCTGTAAAAAAGAAAACTAGCTACATAATCAGTTGTATGTCAGGTTAAAATGAGACAGTACTTGTTGCTGAGACTCACATAATGAAAATACTTCTTGGTGTTTTTACTTAGAGTTGGAGATTTAGATGTGTATGGATAATGGGAATGCAAAGAACTGTGAGGAGTGGTAATTTCTGTGTTACTGTAGTAAGACAGTCATTGACTGAAAAAATGTCTCTATCTCAGCTGGTCTTTTTAGGGTTCAGGAGAAAAGGCAGAAGAGAACTTCAGATAACTGGGTGGAAGTTGGGGAGGGTATAACAGAATACTTAATTTTCAGAACTCTGCGAAGCCTGGAGTGGAACATGGAATAGCCTAGAAGTGGCTGTGACAAAGCACCTATGACTTAACTGTAGATCCTGAAAGAATGTATTTTATTTTCTGCTGCTCAGAGACCAAGAACAAATAATAGGATTTATTTGGTCTTAGCCTATACTATTCTTGAAATTACAGAAGGGTTCATAGGACCCTTGGATGGATGACAGATTTATCATAAAGCTGTATTGTCTGTAGAAAAATGGAAAGCCATGATGTTTCACTGTGGTTTGAGTATTCCAGTCAGTGAGCTCTAGGGTACAGAATGACATAGAGTGGTTTGGGCTGGAAGGGATCATCCAGTCTAGTCTTGGACAGGGACGCCGTCCATTAGATCAGGTTGCTCAAAGCTCCTTTCAGCATGGCCTTAAACACTGCCAGCATTAGGCATCTGCAGCTTTTCTGGGCAGCCTGTTCCAGTGTCTCACCACCACCCTCACAGTAAAGAATCTCCTCCTTATATCCACTCTGAACCGACCCTCTGTTAATTTAAAACCATTGACCCTTTTCCTGTAACTACAGTTACTAGTAATAAGTTTTTCTCCATCTTTCTTATAAGCTCCTTATATGAATGGAAACACTCCAGTAAGATTAAGTTGGTCCTGACTTAGTACAGCTCTCTTATTTGTGGGCTAATTTTTTACATTGTCATTTTTTGATATGTTCTTAATTTTGTTGCTTTGGAGGATAAGACATGTTAAAATTGCAAATGTATTTTTATGGACTTGTGTAAAAATGGATCTTCTCTGCTTGATGTTTTCAGTGGACCTTTCCAGGTGAATGTGTTCCTTCACCATAATATCATGAGGCTGATGAATTTGCAGCCATCTTTTCACTATGTCCCGAACTTTGTGCACTTAAAACTCATGGGAGTAGTCCATTTTCTTACTTTCTGATTGTTTCATTCACAATTCATTCGATATTTAGTCTGTGTACTCCTATTAATAGTTCGTTCTTCCCACCATTATTGACTGCATGTTCTGTTGCTGGTAAAATGACATTGAAGGAAGTGGTGTTCTTCTACATAGCAAAGAAATTAATGTAAGCATATGCTTGCCAGATAGAAAAATTGTCTGCTACCAGAATGCCTTGGCCTGTAATAGTACAAGTTTGGAAGAGTTATTGATAACTGAAGAAAAAGTTATTTGTAATATCTTCTGGTTAATCTTTGACACCCATAAGGATGTTTGTTAAACGATGAGCTACCACAGAACCCAGAGTTCTGTGGAGTTCCAGAAGTACTGGAGTTTTACTGTTGAATGGGAAGGAACTATTTACACTTGCTGGTAGATAGTATCTACTGCTTGGAAAGCTTTTTACTGTTATGTTTTATTGTTACCATTAGAGTTTTGTTGTCAGCTGCACTGATCTAAGTACCTACAGCCTTTGGATAGCTCTGGGTACTAACTGTCTCATTTGGTGGTGAATTGCTAAATTATGTTCCTTGGTTTTGGTATTTCATATCTTAAGATGGATTTCTCATCTGTGTAAATGACAATATTTCAATGAAATAATAAATTTTGTATCTTTAGTGTGGATAAATTTAGACTGTCATATAACGTGTATGTTTTCTTTTCCTATTGCAGGTTATCCTCCTGGGAAATATCACTTTTTGTGTGTAAAGAATATCTTGCTGAGTTGCTGCAGCTGAGTTTAGAATGTTACTTGACTTGTGATTCTGATGGAGGAATAACAAGAGCTCAGGCTGCTGCACTGGAAGACTTTACAGGAAATACAAAATGTCATCGAATAGAAGTCAGAACCCGCATGGACTTAAACAAATTGGTCTTGACCAGATATGGGATGACCTAAGAGCTGGAATTCAACAGGTTTACACCAGACAAAGTATGGCGAAATCCAGATACATGGAACTCTACACGTATCCTAGTGCCTATGATAGCTAGTGCTCTCACTGCTGGTAGATTAGAGATAGCTTTTGACTTTTTTAGACAGAAAATTGCTCCATAACTATTTCACTTCATGGCTTTTAAGAATGCATGGTTTTGTTTTGAAGATTGGCCCTTACTATTTAATATTGCTGGCAAATAGCAGGAACATTCTGTTGTCTGGAAAACTGGCTTCCATAATTATTAAGGCTACCTCTGTATTTCAGGTTTGATTACTGTTATCTTTAATAGAGCACATGTTTAAAGAGATTTTATTAATAGGTTGAATTTTGAGTCCACAATGCACATGAAGAAAACAGAAATTCCTCCTCTTTTTTTCTGTTAGTCTCTGGCATTCTGCTTCAAGTCTTACTGATAATCATGTCCAGTTACCTGGAAATTTTTCAATTGTCATTCTCTATGTAATACTTTACTCTTGACTTGACTGTGTAATTTTCCAGCTGGAGTGAGAATATCTCCAGTGGATTTTGCTTTAACTCCTAGCTTGCATTGGAGAGTTATTTTCCAGCATCTCTGGAAAATACATTCTGGGTGTTGTCATAAGATGGAAGGGAGTTAACCTCCTTGTTCAAGGAGGTTAATGCACTGAGGTACTTGGAAGATTATAGGAAACTTGTTTCTATCAGGTAGTGTATAAGGACTTTTTTTTAACTAATCTGCAGGAGAAATGTGTCTCTTGTTGTATTATGGCTTCGGTGTTTGACTTTAGGATTTAATTTAGAGAGGAAATTCTTTTTTATTTCACCTATAAGGTGCCATGTAAATGGATTCAATGACCTTTGTTTTGTATCTTTTGTTGTGCCTGGAGTCTTGTAACCTTGTATTGCTCAGTAAAGTCAGCACTGCTTAAAAAGGTGGTGGTCTACACACTTTGCTGTACATATGATAGAAATGGTAACTGAAACATTTTGTATCATTAAGTATCTCTGTTGCTTTTCTCTATCAGTATTTAGAGTTGGGTTTTCTTAACGAAATTATTCTGAAGTAATGTCTATAGCTGTTGCACTGATTTGTAATTGCAGCATATAAAATTTTAGTATGTATTAATTTTTTTGAAAGTACAGAGCTTGAAGGCTATGAACCAGTCAATTCTGTGGTTCCCTGGACTTTCTAAGGAGGTAGAAAGGTTTCTCTGTACATGTAATCTTAGCATCAACATGTAATCTTTTCTATCTGTACCTGCAGAATCCATGCTCCAGGCTGTGGTGGGAGAAGCTCTGAGCAGCCTGCTGAGTGTTTCTAGGATACTTCNAAGCTCTGAGCAGCCTGCTGAGTGTTTCTAGGATACTTCTTTAATAGCAACAAGAAGATGAAATAACATTTGTTTAGGGTCAGTACTTTTCCTAAGATTTAAAATTAGTGATTTCTTCCAGCACTAGGTTCAACATTAGTTTTGACTCAGTGAAACAAGTGTGTAAAAGTTGAATGTCTGATAGAAATTTGACATGCAGTAGAAGCTCTGAGAGTTTTTTCTTCTGAGTGGCTTTAATATATTATTGTTCATGAGGTCTGTTAAACAGGGCAGCTGAAGACTAAGTGCTGATTATAATGGTAATGGTTAAACACAGGCTTTTTCCCTTTCCTGATGTTCTCAAAGATGCTCAGAATGAAGCTGTAAAAGGGATATGCTGTCTATTAGTTACTCATTTCCTCCTTGTTTCTGCTTTGAGGAGTTGTTGGTACAAAAATAAGGACTGTTTTTGTTAATTTGTTAAGTGAATTAATTTAGGGGGTAATTTTGGTGGTCAGCTTGGACTTTTTGTCCAAGTTTTTGGACTTTAATATAATAGTTTGATAACTCAGAATATTTGATACTGGTTAGGCTGAGTGTTTAATCTCCTATGAAGATAGCAATGCATTTTGCATCCTGTACCAAGTACATGTGTTCAAAAGTTGTGCTTAAAAGATCACATCCCTTTCAGAGCAGTAACTGTGGCATATTTGCCCAGTCCTTGTGTACAGCAAGTCTTGTAGTCTGGTAGACTTTTATTTCAGGAAGCTTTGCTTATCAGCCAGCTTAGTTTGGAAAGCAGAACAGCTGCAGATGAGTTTCAGTTGCAGCTGTAATTGGTCTGAAGATCAGCTGTACTTACAAGAATATCTTAACAATTGGCAGTTTAGTCTTTCCTCATCCTCTTTTGTTCTCTTTCTCTCTTTCCCCATCCACCCCCTTTTTTTTTCTTGTCGGGATATTGCTCCTGAAGTGGATTTCATTTCATCCCTCTAATTTATAAGAGGGGAACCATGCACATAAGCAAACTTACCTTCAGTCCTATATCTGCTATCAGTTTTTCAATCAAAACTGATTGGAAATGTAGAAGATTTTGTTGTGCCTTGGTCAAGTCCCTCTGGAAAAGAATTGCAATAGTTATGCAATTCAAGCAGTTCAGACCTCTGTCACACCTGCATTTGTTTTCTTTGTTCAGAGGCTCTCTTTGTGAAACAGAATTCAGTCTCTTGAGTACAGGCTGGAGCCTGTGCTTAAGGTGGGTTTTTTCCCCTTCATTTCAGTGGGAGCAGAAACAAGATGATTATTCCAGGAGTTTTCTAGATCTGGGATTATTGAAGAGGTGAAGGCTATACTTCTTGTAATTTAGATTTATTTGTGCTTTTAACTGCAAGGTACCTTTTTTTGTGAGATCAGATGGTCACATATTTCCTTCTTGTGCAGTTTGTTGTTTTGGTGTTTCATTTTTGTCCCCCACATGTGAGATTCTTGAAAATGAAATCTAGATGTTTTTCTGTTTCTTACCCAGATATTATGTAATTTGTAGTACTGAAGAGCCTAGTCGTTCCTATAACAGTAATTAACATCATCTGACAACCAGTATTACAAGCTAGCTCAGAATTACATGCCAAACATTGACTTTATTCCAAAAAGAGAAAAATCCAATAAAATTAACTAGATTTCTAGGAATAGACCTAACAGCACTACTAATAATGTGAGGGAAGGGCCTGTTCACCCTGTTTTCTATTTAGTGATTATTAGTTTGGAGGCTGTGATCCACAGGACTCGCTTGTAAAAGTCCATGTTTAGGGGTATGTGTATGCAGAGCATCTCCTGGTGGGATTTAATCTGTTTGGAGAAAACTTCAGTTAGTCTGTCCAAGAGAGAACTGTACTTTTGTATAGCAAGTTTTGAGTTTCTGTTTTGAATTGTTGGTTGAAAACCTATTACTTGGTTTACTAGAATTATTCTTAGTCAACTTACTTATATTGCTGTAGGCCACTTGTCTTTACAGCCACTTCTTCTAACTCCATTTGGCAGTGATAAAATACTCATACATTTTTTGCGATTTTCTTCTCTTTTGGCAGAAAATTATGTCCGTTTTTCGAACTAATTGTTTGGTGAGACTGCAATTTATTTTCCTCAAACCTCATGGTATGAGAGGATGAAGTGGGGTTTGCTGGACATTTGTATTGAAACTCAGTGGAGAGAATGAAAGGGGTTTGTTACTTTCCTTGTTTTATGTATCTTAAGAAGATTCTCAGGCCAAGTACTAAAATGTCAGAAAACTTTGCTGCACTGTATCAAAGTAGTGTAATTTTTCACAGTGACTTAGACAAAGAGCTGAGTAACTTTGCTAAAATACCTCCTTTTTTTAGAAGCACGCATCAACAATTTTCAGATAGCATTGGTGAACGGAAGGATTAGTGGTGTGCTTCTCTGTTGTATGTGTGCCAAATATGAAATTCCAAATTTTGACATAAATTCATGCTTTCACTGCCTTGATTTACAAAACATAACCTGTGAAGCATTTTTAGGGATTCTTTTAAACAATCTAGTTAATTTATGCCCATACAGAACAGATTAATCTTTTTGTCCAAATTTAATATTTAAAGAAAATTTGAGAAAAATAAGATGAGTTTAAAGAGTCCAGTTGCTATTCATTTATAACAGATGAGATTTATATCTGCATGAGGATATCTTAAAGTGTTGTCATTGATAAAAAGAGTTTATAATACTGTGGAAGGTATGATGTGGTTGTTTAAGATATAAGTTGCAGTGTCCAGATTGCAGTGTTCAGATTGGCTTTCAAGGTCTCCAAAATGTTGTATACATAAAAATTACACTATTGATTTCAACAGGTTCCTAGAATACATTTGAGTAGTTGATTGGCATCATTATCATATAGGTCTTATGTGGAAATTTGAAAAAAAAGACTGAATTTATTATAACTTAAAATTTGCTCAAGTCTTATACCAGTAAGTTGGATCTTACAAATGTTTCATACATTATTCCATTATCAGCCATCATTAGTAAAGATTTTCAAATAGTTGCTTGAAGTTTGTCAAGGATAGGTAAAGGTTATGCTGTTCTGTCACATTTCATTATTTTATGAAAAATCCTTGCTTATTGTAATTCAATTTTTTTCACTTATTTTAACAAAGTGGTGGCTACTGAATAACCATTGAATCAAATGTAAGTAATTGTGTATCAGAAAAGATTACTGTAATCATTTTATAAAATGGAAATTTTTTTCCTCACATAGGAATAGGATATAGGAAAATACTGTGTTGAACATTAAATGAAGTGCAGTATGCTTGCACTTCAAAAATACCAGATGACTCAGGATAATCTGTCTGTTCATAAAATAGAAAGTGTAAATATATTTAACTTTTTTTTTCCCTGTGAGTAGATTCAGCACAGTAGTATATATTGACCAAGGAAAACCATGAAACCCTTTTCCTGGCATCCTTTGCCAAGATCTTTTGTAGTTGCCTCTATTGCAATCTTTTTTCCCTGTTGAATTCCTGTATTTTAGAAGGATTTTAGATCAGCAGATGCATATTAAAACTGTGAAAATATTTCATTTTCTAATCGCACAAATCTGTTGTTACCAGGCAGCACGGTATGTTCTTGTTTTTTTCTTTCTGAACAGATTATTATGCTCTTTCTATGCAGAAAAGATACTGAGGTGTTAGGGCATGCACTTCTTATTCACATCTCAGACTCTGTTCCACTTTCTCTTAAGATTCTATCACTCTAAGTCGTCCTTTCACTTCAATGTCAAATTGTTTAAGGTCACTTTGGATACATCAAGGCAGCCTCTTCTGTCTGCTAGTATTAGTCCTGTATATATTCAATATCCTATTTCACAGGACTTCTCAAGTTCCAGTTAGTGCTTGTGTGAAACATGAAGGCAGAAGTAAATGTGTTTGTTGACATGTTTCAAGGGTACATAATAGACCTTTTCTTGTGTGGAAAGGTATGTATAATTGTATGCATTTGTGTGTATTTACAAAGATTGCATCTTCAGTTTGAAAGAAGGGCAGAATATGTTTATATTTGTGCAATCATTTCCTTTCTTTATGTGCTCTTCGACAATGATTGCTTGCTGTTCTACTTGCTTTTTATAGTAACCAGTAATATTCTGTTCAGAACCAACCTCTGTCAATGCAAAGAAAGAAATTTAAAAGCAGCCTCAGTTATGGAGGTTCATACACTCCCTGGCATAAAGACTGTACACTTTGTTTATGCATTTAGCTTCGAAATTTTGTGTTTTCCTTGTAACTCAGTGCTTCTCTGTGGTGCACTTGAGTTTATGTTGTAGAGAGAGAAACAAGAAGTTATCTGTTAGTCTTCAGATGGCTTTTGCTGAATGTGTCTCTGATCTCAGACTTGTAGAAACGTGTTTGAGCTGAGTTATGCCTGGATTTTCATAGCAGCTGCATGGCTGATGCTGTAATAGCTTCTCAATCTCTTGCCTCAGTCCTTCCCTGACTAAAATGGTTTGTCTAAAATGGAGTGATTTAGCTTAGCAGTTGTATCAAATATAAAGACTTAAATGTATCAATGTATCAAAGTGTATCAATTGGAACTTAATTGCAAGTGGTGAATGTGTGGGGTTGGGTACAGTATCTTAATTTTGTTTGCTTTCTCTGAATTGCTTTGTGGGGGTAACCCTTACTTGCTGGATGGTGAACTGAACGTAGATAAAATCTCTTGCTGATACCTCCCTGAAAATAATGAGGGTTTCTGGGGTGTTTGTTTTACTGCTGCTCCTCACAAAACTAAAGTGAGTGTTCAAAGCACTTGTTCTGAAAAGCAGTTGGTTTTTCACAACCTTATAATTTCAAAAACTCATGCAAAACTCCTTCATCCGTTGGACTCACAAAACATTAAAGTCATGTAGGCATGTCTGCTTCTCTTAGCTTCTCTTCTCTTATGTCTGAGCTAATCCAACCTCATCTTCTGGATTTCAGCATGACTTGGATGGCTTTAATTTTGAAGAAAATATGTAAGGCTGTTCTTTAGCAAATATAATAAGTTATGTTGTTTGTGTTAGAAGTGGTTCTACAATAATACAAAGCTTCTGTAACCTCCCCTAGCAATTTTCCTATCAGTGTTTACGGTAATTCTCTATATGATGTTCTTGCATGCCTTTGGTGTAATCTAGGAAAATACAGATTTTTGACACAAGTGGAATTAATGTCAATTTAGTCCTGCAGGCCAGCTACTGGGCCTGAAGTTAATGACTGCTTAAGGTCTGTGAAATAGCAAATTTATGCCTAAAACTGATCTTTATAGTAGAGAGACTAGAAGTAATGAGAGAGAAATTGTGATTGGACAGTTGTTTGGCTTGTGTTATTGTGGGCATCTCTGCACTATAGTTTTCTGCTGTGTTCTGTTAATTCGGCTTCCCTTTCAGTTCCTTTAATTTTACATACCTGTTCCTCACACAGACTTCTTCCAGTTATGTTAATTTTTCATAGCAAAATGAAAGAAGAGACCTGGAGACCTGGCTGTGCTGGTGAAAAGTGAACCAGTTATTACCTCATCAGAACTGTTTTCTTTTGAAAACCTTAAGACTTATGCAAAACTGAATGATTTATACTCATCGGTGTAGAGTCTGAGTGCTTTCTTGTTGTGTGTTGAATTACACAACTGATAGTTTTTCTTATATAATTTTGGTTTGCAGTTGCTTCCAGAGGAAAAAAACCTGTATGGAGTACTTTGGTTCTTTTTGAGGGCAGAGGGTAGATTAGAGTTGACCATGGCATGCTCAGGCTTGTGTTCTGTTGGCATACTTGCTCAAAAAATGTATGCAGTGCTGCTGAACAAGCCTGTTTCACTTCCCCAGTGTGGGCACAGAAGTTCAGATCTGCTCACCAAAGGGGCCAGGGACCCTGGTTGTAGTGTTGGTTACTTCCCCAGTCCTCATGACTGACTGCCTGCATGAACTGCCATGCTACTGGAAACCAGGTGGCAAGTAAGCTCTCCAGCTGGATTGTGTGTTAGGACCATTTCCTTCAGTGGAAGTGACCTTGTACAAGGCCATAAATCCATTAGGGTGTGGCAGCAAGAGATTCTATCTTTAGAAACTGAGCCTAGGCTGTCAAAAGTAGTGTAAATTATATTGGTGACAGAGGTGATAAAATTAATTTGTCTTTGGCTATTTTTTGTTTTGAAGACTTTTGGAGGAGAATAAAGTTCCAAAAAGGATTTTTCATCTTGAATTATTTTATAAACTTTCTAGCAATTTTCTACCTCTAATTTATTTTAGACAAGTAAACTAAATTTCTCCTTCACTGTGTGGAAGGTGTAGAGGTTAGAGGAGATTGATCTTGATCTCTTCCTCTTGTAGGTGGTTTGTCTGCAGGGCCAAATCTGAAGTTCAGCAGCCTGAAGCTTGGGGATCAGCACAGCTTCACTCTGGTTCAAACTTTTTTATTGATGAATTAACTTCTCTGTTTGTTATGGTATGCAAATTGCTATACAGAATTGTGCAAACACCCCCAAAAATGTTTCCTGGTAGCTGTTTGTGTATGTGTATAGCTTCCAGCATACCATGCATTGAGGATTTATTTTGCTTTCTGCAGCTAGGAATTCTTTTCATAGCATTCCCCTTGTGATTCTCAGATGGACTGTCATACACTTTGTTGTTAGCAGTGCAAATCTGATTTTGTTTTGAATATGTCAGTCTTTCTGTCAGTTGCTGGCTCTAGCAGATGGGGGGACAGATTGTAAACAAAGTGTGACAGAGCATGCTTTCTGTAGAATATGTCAAAGAGTTACACTTGCAAACTAACTTCAGTTTGACTTGTATGGGACAATGAAACTAGAGCACTTCAAAAGTGCTGTCTTGGACCCTTTGGCTAGCAAATCTCAAGCCAGAATAAAAGATAAAGATGAGCATTACTGGAATTACTTTCGTTGCAGCTCTGAGGTGATTACTGTCAAGCATGGACAAAAGGTCTCAGTCTCTGTGTTTACTTTACAATGAATCCTGGGTTTAATAGTAAAATGTATGGGGTAAGAAAAAGACTTATGTCTTCTAATCTTGGCCTTTTATTTTTCTGAAGGCGGTTGTGATTGTTTGTAGAGATGAATAGAACGTTTTAGTCAGGCAGTACTCTCAAAACTGCAAGAATTACCCTTCATCTGGACAGTCTTCTATTTTCAGGCTTGCTCAAAGCCACTTGGGATAAGAGAGGGAAGAAGGAGGCAGAACTGTCAAGGGGATATTTATGAATCAGCCCTAATTTCCTAGTATCATGATGGAGAGGTTTTCCATAAACAATTTAGAGAAATTTATATATTAGCTATTTTAAGATTAACCTGTTGGGTAAACCTGCTTTTCTTGTTTGTGGAAAGGAAGTAAGTTGCATATCTAGAGGAAAATGGTTGTGCTGTTTCTTGTTCTTCACTTGAACAGAGAATTCTGAAATCAATCTGTAGATAGTAAAAGTAGCAACAGTGCCAGAGAATTTGAACAAACAAATGACTAGGAGGTAGAAGAAATCATTAATGTCCAGGAAATTAGTGGCTGATAGAGATAAAAGGCTGAGTAAAAGTTCAATTGCTTCAATTTGGTACAAATGAAGTCTTTATGTTATTGGTTGACATCATGGGAAATTTACTTATTTGGCATCTGGATGAGGTAACAGATAAGAAATAAATGTACACTGTGTATTTTCAAAAAGGGTTAATCTTAGGCAAAGAGCATTACTTCTAAACAAGCATGTAAATATAGGCTGTGAATAGGCTTTCCATGCAGTTTGATGTGGAGACATTGTGCCTTGTTCCTGGTGGCATGCAGGGTACTCTGATCATTAAACCCAGTTTAAGGGTATGTTTTGTCTATGAAGTGTTTTATAAAAGTAATTACAAGGGAGTTAACTGAATATTTGGAGACAATTTTCTTCTTGAGCTTTACTACTTAGGAGCAAATCTGTTTATAATGACTGTAAAGCATCATGTATTTGTGGTTTATAATTCTCTTGGTATTTACTTGTGCTGATATCTTGCCATTTTATTGTGCTGGACTTTGTGAAGGGAAAGATAAAAGTCAAGTCTCTGCAATATATTAATTTCCTAGTTCATGGTGTGCTGTGGAGGAAACCTGTCTAGTAGTTAAAGCTGGGTCCAATTGTGTTGAGGGACAGACTACTGGAATGGTCTGCCGGGGGAGGTGGTGGAGTCATTATTCCTGGATGTGTTTAAAAAAAGATTGGATGTGGCACTGGGTGCCATGGTTTAGTTGAGATGTTAGGGGATGGGTTGGACTCGATGATCTTGAAGGTCTCTTCTAACCCAGTGATTCTGTGAAAACACAAAGCCAAATTAAACATTCTGGATTGGTTAATACAATGTTTTCTAACAAGGATGTGCCTCAAAAGCCTGACCTTGGACTGGCACTAGAAGAGTGAGTGCTCAATAGCTTCATTCCTTTTGGCTCATTGTTGTTTGTGTGAGTGACTGGGGTGATTTTTATTGCCAGATCTGAATTCTCGTCAAGTTCAATGGAGGTGGTACCTAGCTAATTTATTTTTCTTGCTTGTGGAATGCAGCTTCTTTAAGGATGCCTTTTTATTTGAAGTGTTTGGGACAATGTGACTTGCACTTACTACTTCGGAAGAATTCTGAATATTTGAGTTTTTTAGATCAGAAAACAGAATGTGTTCTTGAAATGTTGCATTAACAGTTACAGTTACAGCAAGTCTTCCAGGCTGTAGTAGTTTAAGAGGGAAAAATATTGCTGCTACTTGCTAGGGTCATCTGCCGCCTGGCTTAAAGAGCAGACTTCCTATCCTGGGACAATTCTCAGACTTTTCAGGTAGACAGCAGTGAAGTTGCAACAAGAACTCTAAAGGTAATCAAGAGACTTCAAGGGACTTGGGATGACTGGTTAAGAGATCAGAAGCTGAAGTAGTTTTCACACCTTTCTCTTTCCAGTTCCAAGGAATGATGAAGTAATAAACAGGAAGAGCTGGCAGATCAATACTTGGCTCTGAGCCTGGTGTCAGTGACAGTTTTTTTTTTTTTGTTTTTTTTTTTTGTTAGTGCTAGGTTTATATGACATCAGGCAGCTGGTGACAGACATGGTACACCTGTTTCAAAAAGGGAAAAGTATCTTTGCAGATACCAGAGTTACCAGGTCTTTCAGAGAGAGCTTTAGATGAGATTTGAAAAGGAGAAGGGATAAAACCAGGGGGCAGCATGCCAATGTTTGAGGGATGGTGTGCTAGTGAGGGTCTTCAGTCTGATAACTCAGTGGAGGTAGGCAATGGAATCCATGTGGCGGCAAAGAAAAAAGGGTCGCTGTGTTACAAACCACAGAATTCCTGGTCACATAGGAATTAGGGCTTCTAGCCAAAAAAAAGGTGGTGGGATCAACAGCCCAACCAAGTGCATTTGTATGAATGCATGCAGTAAGGCAGCAAGCAGGCTGCCAGTCACAAGCCTTCTTCCAAGGGCTCAGTGCTGGAGCCAGTTCTCTTCAGCAGTGACTGAGACACGGCTATCAAGTGCACCCTCAGTGATTTGGCAGAGGACACAGAGTTGGCTGAGGGTGGTAATCTGCTGGAGTGTGGGTGGCTTCTGCAGAGGGGTCCAGAGAGGCAGGGCCAGTGAGCTGAGGCCAGTGGTACGAGGTTCAGCAAGGCCAAGTGCTGGGTCCTGCACTTCAACCACAACAACCCCAGGCAGTGCTGCAGGCTGGGGGAAGAGTGGCTGGAAAGCTGCCCCATGGAAAAGGACCTGGGGGTGCTGTTTGACAGCTGTCTGAATGTGAGCCAGCATGTGCCCAGGTGGCCAAGAAGGCCAATGGCATCCTGCCCTGTATCAGCAATAGTGTGGCCAGCAGGACCAGGGCAGTGATGGTCCTCCTATAATTAGCACCTCAAATCCTGTGTCCAGTTCTGGGTGTCTCACAGCAGGAAAGACTTTGAGGGGCTGGAGTGTGTCCGGAGAAGGGCAACGGAGCTTGGGAAGGGCCTGGAGTACAAGGCTGACGAGGAGAGGCTGAGGGAGCTGGGGTGTTTAGCTTGGAGAAAAGGAGGCTCAGGGGGGACCACATTGCTCTCTACAACTACCCAAGAGGAGTCTGTAGCAAGGTGAGGGTCATCCCTTTCTCCCATGTAATAAGCAACAGGACAAGAGGAAATGGCCCTAAGTTGCATCAGAGGAGATGTAGGTTGGATATTAGGAAAATTTTCTGTACTGTAGTGTTGTCCTGCACTGGAATGATGTGTCCAGATAGGTGGTGGAATCAGTGTCTCTGGAGGTATTTAAAAGACCCTTAGATATAGTGATTAGGGAGATAGTTTGGTGGTGGATTTGGTGGTGCTATATTAATGGTTGGACTCATCTTAGAAGTCTTTTCTGATCTAAACAATTCTATGACTCTATTATTTTACACTAAAATTTTGGGATTCACTTGTAGCCTAAAACTGGGTTATAGTGGATCTCATCTTATGGTGTGCATTTAAACGTGTGTGTGTCTCACCATTACTGCTTTCCAGGTTCGTCCTGTGTGCCAATCTAAAGTGGCCAAATCTTTTATAGAGGGTGGTATTTGAAAGAATGCAAAAGTATTCTCTTGTGTTTTCAACTACTGAATGTTGCTTAAGGCTAGTATTGAAATTTCTTTCAGTTCAAATGAAAGCTTATGTATTTATAGAAGACCAATATAATAGATGCAATAAATTCCATTTAAATAATCTTATCAGCAAATTCCACTGCTTTGCTTTCTTGGTGGTCTTGTTAAGTAAGCATTAAATAAATTTAATGTTGGGGTCAGTACTTGCAGTGCTCTCAATCTGACACAATTTTGCTGCAGATAATTCTGCTGAAAATTACTTAATTTTCTTAGCTGTGATTTGATTTGATGTGGGCTAGTGCATCTTGTAATGCATTATGTTTAAGTCATTCACAGTTGTGTAAATAATAGCTTATTGAAATTAGCATTGTTTTTTATTGTATTTTTAATGTCTTATGGTGGCAAATGTATTCCTTAACTTTGCTGTCAGTCATGTTTATAACTACTGTACCAGTGTACACCAGTCTAATCAAGCACGGGGAGCTGGAGTACCTCCTTCTAAATCGAAAAAGGGCCAGACACCTGGAGGTGCTCAGTTTGTTGGCTTGGAATTGTACAAACGGCTAAAAGAATTTCTGAAGAACTACTTGACTAATCTCCTTAAGGTAAGATGGGGTATGAAATCAATCTGCACTTGTAGTAACATAAACTGGGGTGAGAAGAAAAGCTGTATCAATAAGCCTAGAGGTGTATGCAGCCACTGGAAGTAAACTGAATGATCTTAAGAGGTGCTTTTGTCTCCGTAGCCATTAGAATGTTTTGTTGGCTTTACCTCAGACATAGATCAGTCACTAAGCTTGTACCTGTGAGCTGCTTTTCCTCTTCAAGCCGAAACAACATTCCTGTGTTTTGTAGAAGTAATGTTACATGACATCTTAAGCTGTCCTGTATTTGAGCAAGAATAGCTAGAGTTTCCAAGCAATTAACCAGCATATTAGGAATGCTGAAAAAATGGATGCCTGTCATGTTGAAAATGCTTGACAGTAGCCTTTGTTTTAGTTTAACAAATAAACTACTAATACAACTGGATGTTGTCTTGCTTCCAGAGGGACCGGGATGTCTTCTGGAGCTTTTATCTGTGCTGTGCATTTTTTTCCAGCCTTTTAATTTCAAAATCTTATACTGGCTTTATGCTTTACTAATGTAGAACTAAATGCATGAGCAGTATGTTTCCTGTAAGTACATTGCATGGTGTAGGTTTATTACACAGGCAGTTTGTATTCCCTGATACGTCTTGGTTTTACCTTAAAATTGCACAACAGTACTGGCAAACTTGTAATTTCAGGATGGTGAAGATTTGATGGATGAGAGTGTGCTGAAATTCTACACTCAACAGTGGGAAGATTATAGGTTTTCAAGCAAAGTATTGAATGGGATATGTGCCTACCTCAATCGACATTGGGTTCGTCGTGAGTGCGATGAAGGTCGTAAAGGAATATATGAAATTTATTCAGTAAGTAGCTTTTTGAAGTGAGTGATTTGTCCATTCCATCTGCCATGTTTGCATTATCATTCTGTAGATCACTTCTTGAATCTTATAGGAGGTTCATAGATGTTTTGAAGAAGTGGGCAAAGTGGTATTCTCCCTCCTTTCCCTACTTCTGCCTCAGTATATTTGTAAAAATTCCAAGGTCTAAGTCTGTGAGATGTTTAATCTGCCTTGTATGTATTGGACTTCAGCAGTGGACTATTGAGAGTTGTCTGAATATTTGCTGCTTAGTGTTATCTGCGTGCCTCAGCATGGCCTTGTCATCCCACTTAAAATTCAGCCAAGCATTTCAAACACCAAATGAAGCAGTAAATAGTATTTTTTTCTGACTTCAATACATTTCTACAAATTTTTTAGCATTCAAGCTGCTAGGATTCAGGCAACATTTGGTTTGTAGTGTGAGTTATTTTAGTGCAGTTCAGAAAGATTGATATGTGATCTTGATAATTTTTTTGTAACGTGAAGTAATATAAATAAGAACTTAACAGTACTTCTCTATAACCAGATAACTAAAAGGGTTTTTTTAATAAAGAATAATTATTGTCCTTATTGGTGAAGCATTAGGAAAGTGCTGTGCTCTTTTCCTGCTTCACTAAAATAATTCTACATATGGTAGAAAAACAGTTGGTATCCTTAGTTCCCTTCCTCTTGATTTTAGTAGCCTAATGCTAAGGGACTATGTCAGCTTGGAAACTGCCAACAAAAAAAGCTGTGTGTTTTCAAAGTCACTGGAAGTGGGTTTTGTTAGTTTCCAGAGCTGGCAGTGGATCCCCTGGTAGAAAAAGGAACAGCTTAGTAAAGGTAGTGGTAAAGCTGGTTGTAATTTTAATGTGAAACAGTCTCATTGCTTGAGAAATGTGTGTGCCAAAATATAGTTTTAGAAGTTCTCATTAGTTTGCATACTACATCAGCTTTCCTTAAAGGGAGTTACCCTACATGTATATGTGTATATGTAAATATTTTCTTTATTCCATCTTTCTTCTCCCTTCTTTTACTTCTAGCTTGCCTTGGTGACCTGGAGAGACTGCTTATTCAGGCCATTAAATAAGCAGGTATATATATATGTATATATATATAAAAATATATTACAGCTATAGTGTTATTTTATAGGGTTAATTTCGTATATTTTAAGTAACTGCTTCAAGGAGCCTGGGGGGCATGGGGGCGTGCACAGACCTGGAAAATAAAATGGAGCCTTCTGCTTCTTCTTTGTGATACTAAAAAAAAAAATATGTATTTGAAGGAATAAGCCTTTGTGTGTGTGATTGAACCTTAATACCAAGGCTGTTCTGTCATCTCTCTGCTGAGAGGACCCTTGGCTTTTTTTTTTTTTTTTAAGCTAAGGGGACTTGAAGTAGCAATTTCAGTGGTTACTAAGCTAGGCAGGAGTACAGGCTGATGACAGTCATGTCTTAAGGTTTGGGAGTCAAGATTGGATGAGAACAGATAGGGACAGGCTGGGATTTTGATCTCTCCTAATGTTGCTGTGAGTTGTTACATTTACACTGATGCCTGGGAGACTCGGGTCAGCCAAATGTTTAAAATTAATGAATCAGCACAATATAAAATAAGGCATTCCATCACAATTTTTAGGTACATGTATAGGTTGATTTCACTTCTTACCAGTACTTCATGATGAAGTAGTTGCAGCAGATTATTTGTCCAAAGAACAGGTGGTTAGCTCAGGTCTTGCTACAGTGTTTTGTATTTCAGGTATATAAAAAAAGAGAAGTTTGGCTTTGAAGGTGTTTTTTTTGAAATTAAAGAAAAAAAAATACTAAGCGCTTTAATACCCATCTACACCTTACCACTAATCAGACTGTAATTATGTTGTATAACTTAAAGGAGTATCATTCTCTGTAGGAACTTTATATGTTCAGATCTCCTTAAATGTTGTTCTCAAGGTGCCTGACTTTTCTTGAATATGGAAATACACTCCTAATTAAGTATGGTGCTTGATCTACCAGCTGCTTTCTCCGTGCTTGACTAAACTTTTAATCCCTGTTTTCTAAGGTCACAAATGCAGTGTTGAAATTGATTGAAAAGGAGAGAAATGGTGAAACTATCAATACAAGGCTGATCAGTGGAGTTGTACAATCCTATGGTAAATGTGATTTCTTTAAGATTCTGTTACTTTCTTAAAAATAAATACCCTATCAGAGCCCAGAAGTAACATCCCACCTCCTCATATGTCCAGTAAAGATTTTTTTTTACAGTAATGTAAATGCAGTTCTGTATTGTTTAACTTCACATTTTACTGATACTTTATATAATAACAGATGATTATACTGTATTTGTGAAACT